>PTEX01000024.1:1106674-1237872 GCA_003342815.1 Eudromia elegans | reverse complement strand
CCTCACCTGTGCCTCCCACAGCTCCAGGAAGTTGGCACACTGCAGATGCTGCAGGGTCTGCTCTCGAACAAAGTGCAGCCTCCCGCAAGCTGCCAGCGCCGTGCCGAGCGCCTTGTACAGGAAGCGCTGCAAGAGAAGGGGCCCGGCCCCAGCTGCAGGGACAGCCAGCACGGGCGGGACACGGCCCGGCCATGGCAGCCCCATGGGGCCAGGAGCTGCCCCAGTGCAGTGGCACCAACAGCACCCGCCGGCCACACCGGCCCCGGGGCCATCTTGGCAGAGAGGGCAGGACAGGCGCCTTCTTGGGCAAGGAGACAGGGCCAAGGCAGAACCGGCCTGCCGGGCAGAGCAGCAACCCGGCCCGAGGCCCCGCGCTTTTGCGGCCGCAGGCTCCGGGGCAGCGAACGGCAGCAGCACCGCGCAGGGAACAGACCTTGTCCCAGGACAGGCGTGCGGAGCGGCCCAGCTGGTAGTTCAGTTCCCGGCTCAGCTCCATAACCCACAGGTCGTCCGCAATGAGGGTCAGGGACCTTTGCAGGAACTAGAGAGAAGCAGGGGATGAAGCAAACRCYGCCCYGTCCTTGRCCAGGAGCTGTTGTGCGTGCCCAAGGGACCCTGCACATGGCGGGGGCAGAGCCTCCCCTCGTGACTGCCCCTCTTGCCCTGCCTCTCGCCCTGCCTCTAATGTGCTGCTCCAGCCCCTGGGCACAACGCATGCCAGGAGCAGGCAGTGCCACGGCACAGGCTTGTGGAGGAGGCCTCTGCCCCAGCCTCCAGCTGCCTTCCTGCTCAGCCCTTCTGCACGCGCCGAGGGCAGCTCTRCTGAGYGYGCCGGCACCGGGGCCTCGCGACCTCCTGTTGCCGCTTGCTGCCTCCACAGGGAGCCCCGAGGTTCCTCCCAGCACTTTCCCCAGCTCTGCTCGCCCCAACCACGTGTGCCCCACAGGGACGCTCTACCTTCAGCAGGAGGCTCTCCCARTGCGCCGTGTCCAGGGAGCTCATGTTTGTTCCTGCAAGCCCGAGCAATCACAAACCGTTGCTGTTATCCCAGTAATGTGTCTCATGCCCCCTCAAAGCCTCAGGCTGTTGCGCTAACAAGCACTGGCCAACACGGCCCCATGGCCTCCACCCGCCCAAGGGCTGCCCTCTGCACACGCAGCCTCTCCCTCCCGCGGGCACTTCACCTGCCAGCTGCTGCAGCAGCGCGGGGATCTCTGCAGCCCAGCTCGCCCCCACGCTGCCGTGGATCACGCCGCGAAGAGCCAGCAGCAGCTGCAGGGCCGCAGCGCCACGGCCTCCGTCTGCGTGCGGGGTCACCGCCGACATCACCTGGGCCACAGGAGAGATGGGTTTACACTAGCCCCGGAGCCGTGGGCACCGCGCAGGGAGCGGGCAGGGAGGCCGGCACTGCCCCACGGGCCAGGAGGCATCGACAGCCTCCCCTGTGTGCTGCCATCCCCCGGGAGGAGACGGAGCTCCCGATGGGCAGGGGCAGCTCAGGCACCCGCTCACACCCTCCTGCCTCCTCCAGGGTGCCCGCACCAGCCGCGGCACCATCTCTTCTGCCCTCTGCCCTCTCGGCAGCCACTAAAGCTCTTTCCCCGGGCCCTCTTACTCACCAGTAAACGAACCAGCAGGGCCTGGGGTGCGGGCAGAGCAGCTGTGGGCACTGAGAAAAGTCACGTGAGATCCCCAGCCCCACAAGGCCCCGGGAGCACCACGTCCCAGGACCCCACGTGCAGCTGGAGGGACCCCGGCCACGCCGTCTCCACCTCCGGCTCCCTACCTTGCTCCTCAGACTGCAGCAGCTCCAGCGCTGCGTGTTCCTCCTCACGCTCCACTCCCTGCTGCCACTTGGCCAGCGCACACAGGCAGCGGCACAGCGGGACCAGCATGCCCGTGTATGGGGCCGGCACCACGAACTGCAGGAGCTTCGGCCACAGGAGCTGCAGGCGAGAACCGGCACGCTGCGCACGCCGCTACCGCCGCCTCTGCCCCCACTGCTGCTGCTATTGCTGCTTCTGCAGCACCCACCCAGGCCCTGGCCTCACTCCTTCCCTCACACTCACACGGCCTTCCTCCTCCGCCTTCTCTCCCTCTCGCCTGCCTTGCTTCCAACACCTTTCCCCCTCCCATGGGCTGCCTGCTTGCTCAAAGCAGCTGCCACAACTGTCCTTGGGGACACTTCCCCTCCCCGCTGCAAGGGGATGCCCTACGCTCCCACCACTCCCTATGCCTCCTTCACAGAGGGCATCCAACACGTGCCCGGTGCTGCTCGATTCAGCCACTGCATGCGCTTAACAAGCACGTCCAGCCCCACAGAGCTCAGCCCCGGCTCTTCTTGGCTGCTTCAGGGGCTACGATGGGCAGTGTCACTGCACAGAGCAAGGACCAGAAGCAGTGCAGTGGATGACTCACTTTGGTCACAGCTTCCTTGGAGACATCCACTGTGCCCAGGATGTGCCTGCACAGGCGCTGGATGCACTTTTCTTCCTGGGCTTCCTCCTCGCAGAGCCTCCCTGATGTCTGTGAGACAGAGGAGCAGAGCACCCGCTGATGCCCATTCCCAGGCCTCCCAGGACACGGCCACGGCAGGCTGCTCCCGCTGCGGCACCCATCTCGCTGCTCCTGCTCATCAGTCAGGACGCCCAATGCTGGGGACACCCACGGGGCCTGGGGGACATGGCACCAGCCCGGTGCCACGCTCTGCCCTCACCAGTTTGTCTGCGGAGCGGCTGAACTCGATGAAGATGTGCCCCACCATGTCCCACGAGGAGCAGCCCGCGGCGCCCGAGTGCAGCAGCTCCCCGATGACACACAGCACTGCTCTTCTCACCTGTGCCAGAGGCTGCACTCACAACCCACACCAAAAGCCCAGCTTTGCCTGCCCTCATGGYGCTGCAGACCCTCTGGGCAGGCCAAGATAATGACGCTGCAGCAGCAGGCCCAGCTCTGCACTTGCCCCTGGGCTCCAGCCCCACACCTTGCCTTGGACTGCTTCCTCGGCTTTGCCGGCCTCTGCCCCAGAGAAAGAGCTGCCTGCCCCTGCAGCGCTACCAGCCCTGCCCAAACCAGCTCACCTGCACAGTGGGGTCGTGGCACACGGACTGTGCCATCTTCACCATCAGGGGCACGTTCTCCCTCGCGTTGGGGACTGCAAGGGACAGGGAAAGATGCGTGCTAAGGATGAGCCCCCATTGCCAGGGGGATTTGTCACAGCTCCCTGGCTTTTTGTGCACAAGGGTGGCTGAAAAGTGGTGCCCCGTCACCAACCCAGAGCCAGCAGCGGCATCCCAGGGGCACCCCGTTTCTCCAGCACATGGTACTCACTGTCAGAGCAGAGCAGAGCCTGCAGCACTTGCACGGCTGCCGCGCGGTCAGCCTTGCTGCCGTTCCTCAGCTTGCACTGCAGGAACACGATCACCTCCTGGGGGCAGATCTGGGCTGCGGGGAAGAAATCACAAATCACGCTCGGCATCGGTGGCTGGCACCCCACACGTGCACACTGGCAGGAYRGCAGGCGGGACGCGGGGCSRGCTCCCGTCCCTACCCTGCAGCACGATGCAGCGGCACAGCTCTGCCCTGTGCTCCATGCTGRGCRGCTCCGTCTCATCGCAGAGCTGGRGGAACAAGGCRCGTTGCAGGGAAAGCCAGAGCAGTGAATAGGGGGGCGACCCYACATAGACTGCTCTTGGGGATGGTCTCACGAGCAGCTCTGGTCACGTGGCCACGGCCACAGCTTGGAGCCCCGCACACAGCCAGGCCGGTGACGCCGCATCAGGCCCTACCTGCTCGTGCACAGCAGCGCTGACGGCCAGAAGCTGCACGCGGGGCACGTGGCCCCGAACGTCGGCCGCGGCCCCCAGGAAATAGCCCAGGCTCTGCAGGAGAGCATGGTAGGGAGAGGGCGGTCGTCACCRCGAGCCATAGGGARAAGGAACCRGCATCGCGGGGAGCTGCCTGGCCTGAATTCCCTTCCAGGGAGACCCTGGCCCACACTGGGCTGCCGGCTCCACCACGAGGGCTCCTTGCTCTGTGCAGCCCGTAAAGCCCCAGGCCCCTCTCCYTGCTCCAAGGTGCCCAAACCTCCCAGGCTCCCGCTCCTTCGCACCCTGCAGCTCCCCGGTGCCCGGCCCCATCCCCATGGCCCCAGCAGTGCTGGGTCCCTCGTGCTGCCTCACCGTGGTCACCCCGGCGGGGTCCCGCACCTCCCGGTACTGCTGCAGCAGCCAGGGCAGCCTCTGCCAGGCCTGCTCGCGGTGCCTCTCCGCACGCAGCAGGACGCCCATCATGGCACCCATGGCCCGCAGCACGGCCTGCTTGTCCTGCCAAGGGACAGGGATGCGCCACGTCCAGGGCTCAGCAGCTCCCCAGCGCTGGCCTCTCCACACCCCAGATGGCCCTGCCTGCACCGAGTCTGGCCCTGCCTTTTGCCCACCTCAGAAGGGCTCCCTTGCCAGCACAGAGAGCCTTTCCTCCAGCACCACCGCCCCACGCACGGCCCCGCCAGCCCCATGGGCGCCCCTGCTGCTGCGGCCCACGGCTGCTGGAGCAGCAGTGCTCACCTCTTCCTCCTTGCAGCACTGCCAGGTCTGCCCCACGTGGCAGAAGAGCAGGTGGACGGGGGCGCCGAGCTGGGCGGCTCCCATGCGAGGGGAGGAGCGTTTCTCCCACTCGTGGAGGTACCTGTCCATGCCCCTGCACCACTGCTCCAGCACTGCAACAYGGCAYRGGGAACAGCGCTGTGCCCAAGGCTCTGGCCACAGGACACCTTGCCCTGCTCCCCAGCACGCCCTGTGCCCAGGCCAGGGCTGCCGGGCTCAGCRTGGGGCATCCGCGCAGCCCCTTCCCGCCCCGTGTCCCTGCCGCGACGCCAGCACTCACCACCACAGACGGCACGCAGCATCCGCCCGCTCCGCACCGTGCCCAGCACGCTGTGCAAGGCCATCAGCGTCGCTCTCGCGAAGGGCACGCACTGCAGYGCTGCAGGGTGGGCAGGCCCGCTCAGCCACAACCGCCACAGCCCGTGGGCTCTGCGCCACGACCGGGCCTGATGGGGCTGTGGGGCCGTACGGGGCAGGGGCAGCCTATGGCACGGGGAGKTTTGTGACAGGGCCTCTTGCTGGCRCCTTCCCAAGGGCTGCGGGGAAGCCCTGGGCAATGCGGGCAGGGCATGGGGTAGAGCCCGGTGCATTTGGTCTCCAGCGGGTTCCCTCCAGTCCAACGTGGACGTTTGGGCAAGGGACAAGAGTGGTGTCTCCCGCTGGGCACCCACAGCAAYRCAGAGCATCAGGCTGGGGACTCTACCRTAGCGGGCAGCCACGTTGCGCAGAGTGAGCAGCACCAGCTCCCCCGACATCTCCTGCAGGCTCCTCAGGTGCTCCTGCAGYGCTGACACCACCTCGCACAGGTGGCAGCGGGCCAGGGCCACCAGGACGTCGCTCGCTGCTGTCCTTACAGCGGCCGTCACACCCTGCAAGACAACAGTTCCTGCATGCMACGAGCAGYGACGTCTGTCCCGCACGCTCGGCCTCCAGGCACCATGTGGATTCAGGCACGGGATTCCTGCTGCCCCTCRCTCACARCCAGCCCRTGGCCACCCCTCTGCGCAGCTCTGGGCACCTCCTCACGCCCCCCACGCCCCCCACACCAGGACGCCTCCTGAGCACTCTCCGTAGGACAGCRGGGCACCGGCACCCGGGCTCTCCCTTGCAGAGAACCAGCTCACCTGGGCTGCTCGCAGCTCTGCGGACACCGCTGCCAGCACCCTGTCCACGACAGAGCGCTGCAGACGGCTCTCGGAGCCGCTCAAGACGCCCTCCAGCTGGCGGTAGGTCTCCTCTCGGCCGCCCTGGGGACACAGCACAYATCCCACCATGGGACAYGCAGCCCRACAGCAGCTCYGGGGTGCTGAGGCCGCGCTCCAGCTGTGGGCACCGCTCAGCTCAGCCCTTAGGAGCGCCCGAGAATCCCCTGACCCCAACCTCAGCCCAGCTCCGGCACCACCACGGCCACCTCCACCAGGAAAGAGGGGCAWGCGGGAGCGCCTGCCCAGCACCTCGGCAGGGTCAGCGTTGGCAGTGAGCAGGCAGCAGGGCATAGGTGCCACGGAGCGAGAGCCGCCCGCGGCACTGGAGAAGCTGGGGTGCCGTGGGGAGCCCTGCAGCCCCAYGTGACAGCCCCAACTCACCGGGGCGTCTTGCAGAYGGTCCAACAGAGAGATCACCATGGCGGCAAAGGTAGCRATGGCCACAGGCACAGAGCCAGCCACGCTGCCGCCATCCTCCTCGCGCACAGGTCCGGACCGGGGACGTGCACGAGGGAAGAACCCTGCAAGGCCAAGCGRAGGGTTGCACAATGCGGCAGCTGCCGGGACGGGCCCRCAGTCAGGACACAGGCGTCCCCAGGCAGAGCTCCGGGTAGCAGGAGAGGCCAGGGAGGGCTGGGCAGAGCCCTCGCTCTCCAAGCAGGGGACGCAGGCACCGGCARGGCCCCTTCACCCYCATGGTGCACRCAGGGCACTGARTGCGCGKCTGCCCCTCACCTCGGAGTGCTCGCAGCACCCCCATTGTGGCAATTCTCCTTCCACGGATGCACCGCTCCATCAGCAGGCACCTCCTCTGGCGAGAGTCACGAGCCACTGGGCCAGCGCCAGCCCCGGCAGCGTCATGACACCCATGGGACCTCTGTGACCCACCACGATGGCCACTGTGACGCCTCAGGGCCTCGACGTCTCACAGAGCACTGTGAGTGCAACGGGACTGCCTGGCTGGGGCCAGGAGCTCCTGCGCCCCAAGGGCGCCTCTGCCCCGTGCTCCAGCGCTCGCGGTCACTCTGCAGCCTCCAGACAGTCTGAGACTCCTAACATGAAGACCAACGTTGTTTCCGTGGGGACACGCACTGCATTTGGGAGCCTGTGAGCCACCGCCTGCACTTTGTTATCTTGGAGAAACTTTTGGGCTCGTAGTCCTGCTGGCAAGTAGTATCCCATAAGGAACTGTCTGGTATTTTTGTATATTAGTTCTTATGTTACTTAACTAAAGGCGTCAGTTTTAGTAAGTCAGTCTCCCAGTCATGCTTTTATTGCCGAATCCCGAACCCATCTGGAACAGAAGTGGCGATGAGGATGGGACTCAGCAATTAAAGCGGTGGAACTCACTGGTGGGGTGCACACCTAGGCGAGGTGGTGCCACCAAATGGAGACTGCATTTGTGGTATTAGTGTTGGCAATGTTTGTATGTCATGAGATAATAATACAAAAATCTGGTGTTTGTGTTTCAGCAACAGTCATCGTTGTGATCATCAGTAAGGGCATATTGATAGGGATACTAGGAGTCTTTACCAGCAAATATAATATTTAAAAACAGTCTTTCCCCAGGAAGAGGGTTCTGGACACAAGAAACAGGAATGGGGGTCCGATGCGTGGCCAAGCCCCGGTGTCCAAAGGGTTCCAAGGTAACATTGCCCGCAGAGATAACCAACCGTTCGTCCCTTGCACCATCTGCTGGTCTGAGTGGAGTAGGCACACAGTCTGCGCTCTGGTGGACACGGGAGCGGCGGTCACGATACTACATGGGAACCTGGAAAAACACAAGAGCGAAGTGATTTTTGCACAAAACACTCCTCTCCAGAGCTGAGTAAGGCGGCAGGATCACCTCCCTCCACTTACTGGCAACACTTCTTCTAATGCAGGCCAGGATCCCTTTGGCCTTCTGGGCCACCAGGGCACATTGCTGACTCATAGCTAACTTGTTGTCAACCGGGACTCCCAAATCCCTTCCCTACGGAGCTGTTTTCCAACAGCTCAGCCCCTCATCTCTACTGGTGCCTGGGGTTATTCCTCCCCAAGTGCAGGCCCCTGCATTTGTCCTTGTTGAACCTCATGAGCTTCCTCTCTGCCAAACTCTCCAACCTATCTAGGTCCCTGAAGGGCAGTAAAGCCCTCTGGAGTGTCAGCCACTCCACCCTGTTTGGCACTGTCTGCAAACTTGTTCAGAGTGCCAGAGATGTGACCAGGAAAGCTAAGGCATGTTTGGAATGTAATCTGCCGAGGGATATTAAAAATACCATGGAAAACTTCAAATAGATTAACAACAAAAGGAAAGTCAGGGAAAACGTGGGTCCAGTCGTCAATGGGGGGGGGGGTGCTCTGGTTACGAAAAACACAGAAAAAGCAGAGCTGCTGAATGCGTTCTTTGCTTCAATGTTTACCAAGGGCAGCCCTTTAGAATCCCAGGCGCTAGGGACAAGAGAAGAGGCCTGGAGGAAGATTGCCCTGGGTAGGGGAAGATCGGGTCAGAGACACCTAAGGAAACTCGACATCCATAAATCCATGGGCCCTGATGGATGCACCCGAGCGCTGCGTGAGCTGGTGCATGTCATAGCTAAGCCATTCTCCATCATCTTTGAAAGGTTCTGGAGAACAGGAGAGGTGAGGGAGGATTGGAAGAAAGCCAGTGTCACCCCGGTCTTCAAAAAAGTCAAGAAGGAGGAGCCGGGCAACTACAGGTGTGCAGTCTCCTTCTCTGGAGATCTTCAAAACCCACCTTAACTCAATCCTGTGCCACAAGCTATAGTTGACCCTGCATGTGCAGGGGCCCTGCATGACCTCTAGAGGCCTGTGGAGGTCACATGAAAGCCCATAGGGAGAGAGGTCGCAGGGGGAGACCAGCCAGGGGTGCACGGAGGGCCCTGGGGGCTCCACAAGAGACCATATGGGGAGCCTGGCCAGGGGTGCAAGAAAAGTCTTCAGGGCCGCATGAGAGGCCGCAGGGGGAGCCCGACCATGGGTGCACCTAATGTCCTGGGGGCCGCATGAGAGGTTGCAGGGGGAGCCCGGCCACGGGCGCACGGAAGGTCCTGGGGGCCGCATTAAAGGCCACAGTGAGAGCCCAGCCGTGGGCACAAGAGAAATCCTGGAGGCCGCACGAGAGGCCGCAGGGGGAGCCTGCTCATGGGCACATGGAGGGCCCTGGGGGCCGCACGAGAGGCCGCGGGGGAGCACAGTCAGGGTTGCATGGAGGGCCCTGGGGAATTCCCTTCACATAGACTCAATTTTTCCCTTCCTTATGACGGGGTAAGGCTCTGTGTTTCCCAGCAGTACTGTCACCTCACAGTTACCCCAGCTGGTTTTTTTCTTGTCTCTTGTGTACAGTTCGCATGGCTGGCCCATGGTGTTCGTTGCTCTTCAGTGACTCCTTACAATTAGTTCCTGGTGTTTTTGCTGTCTTTCTTTCTGTCTTAGAAGGGGAGATTTTTGCCACTGTAAATAGGATTGTTCGCTACATTTCTCTTGGCAGGACAAGTCTGAGGTGCCCTGGCTCTGACTGGAGAAGGCTTCTAGGAGGGGACGCTTGCCCTGAGTGGCCTTTCCTCCTACGAAAGGTCTCCCCAGAGCATCCTCCTTCAGCATTTGCACTTTCGCCCAGGCAGGGCCTCCTCCTACTGCTCTTTCTGCAGAGATTACAGTCACCCTGCAGCAAGACTTAAGTAGTCTGGAAGGAAAATCTTAAGTAGAACATTTAAAACACTGCAATAAATGGGAGTGCTTGAAGCACAGTGCTGCTTGGAAGTTGTCAGGAGCTGAATTATTCCAGAGGCACTGAACCATATGCTGTCAGGAGCAATCCTGTGTCGGCGGAGTGAGGATGGACAAAACAGCCCAATAGATCTCTTCCTTCTATCGTAGCATCTATATTTTTTTCTGTTAATGACTTGTAATCATGTCCTACGTGTCAGGACACATTTTGATTCGCTGCCTGATGAAGCACTGGGGCCAGTCAGATCATTCAGTTAACTGCACGGTTCAATACGTCTCCCAACACCAAAGGCTCTCATCCCACGTTGGTCAGGACCATCTTTTGGTACCTCTGCAAGGGCCTGCAGGGGAAGAAGGGAGCAGAGAGAAACATTCAATCTCCTCATTTAGAAACGTAAAATGCATTCAGGTCTGCGTGTAATGGTGTTGTAAATCTTATTTCCATAAAGCCCCTCCAGGGCTAATTCACGACACATTAATCATATTCCAGCTTCTCCCAGCTGTTAACTTGTCTGCAGGATTTTTGACAGAAGATTTTGTAGAAGATTTTTTGCGTTTTCAAGGGAGGTCAAATTGTACCCACAAGGGCAGGTCTGCCGGGAGCAGAGAGGTCTGTGTCGGGGATACAGCCCGCGGAGCAGATGGCCTGGCCGCCGCGGCACGGGTTTGCTCCTCGACGGAGCCCTTCCCGCTCCGAGAAGGGCTACTAGCCGCCCGCCAGCGCCGCCCTTGGGTGGCAGGCCTTGACTAAGGCACAGGCAGCCATGAGTTTCCAGGTCACTTCCTCTGACTGAAATTTGATTTATTCCCAGTCAGTTCATTGGCATCGTGCAGTGGTAGAATCCTTAGATCCTTAGAATCCTTAATCCCCGCTTCCTCTTACACTGATCCCTGCAGGATTTTGTGGGGATGGTGGGATTTGCTTCACCTCAATGCTCCCTCCACACCCAAGGTGCTGGCAGCATCCTGTCTTCCCTCTTAGAGCTGGTCTTTTCTGTAGCACTTTTCTCCCTTGGGAAGATAACTAGACTGCTTGGTGGTTGGACTGTCTGATAAAGGAAAAATCATGTTACACCTAAACGAAGCCAAAGTTTGTTTTCAGGGACCTGTAAACACTAAGAAGCTTTGATTGGTGGACTAGTCTCATCAGGGAAGTGATGTCTGTCAGCAGCAGGTAAATCCAGAAATCGAAGAAATGCAATTCTCCTGACAGATGCAGAGTACGAGGGGCTGTGCATCCTGCCCCCCCCGCACGCAGCGGCCCGTGAGCGGAGCTGTGCCCAGCGCCGGGGCTGAGAGCGGCTCGCATGCAGCGCAGCGAGTGTGCGGGGGCTCCTGGGCAAAGCTGCACTGCCAGGTGCAACGCGGCTCTGCTTTCCATCGCCTGCACGGAGAAGTGCAGGAGCACCAGCTGCTCTCTTGGGGTGACCTGATGAATTTTTCAGAGTTCTGCATTTTTACGTGTGCATTTTTATGGAATTGCAAGCTTTTTCCTCTGTGTTCACGTCCCTGAAATTGCTGTAATATAAATTGCTGAAGTGTCCCAAACTGCATGTAACTGGAACCTGGCCTTTCACAGGGTGCTACCCCATGGAGCACAGCAAGGCCGGGCGCTAGAGGTGGCGTGTGCCAAGGCGAGGGCTACAGGTGCTCCATGCCTTGCCTCGGGAGCAGGGATTTTGGCTGCAGGCAGCGCCAGGTGTGAGCCCTGTCCTCTGGTTGCCACCTGCAGCAGTTGGAGGGGCCTGAGCTCCCCTGGGCCATACCCAAGAGGGCTGCGCTGCCAAGCTCTGCCGCTTGTCTTGTCCTCGATGGTGGCAAGGACATGTAGGCTGACAGGGCAAGAAATCACAGCCCCGACTGTGCTTATGGTCTGCTTGGGCAGCGCTCCGCTCTGCCGTCATCAAGGAGCACACGCAGGCCTCCTCTGGGCCCGTGTTCACGTCCTTAGCGGTCACACAAGCGGGTGCTGTGGGGTCCCAAAGGAGGTGGCCGGTACTCACACAGGGCCCCTCAACGGCCCTTGGACGGGGTCGTGCCTGGCCACCCCTGCGCGGGAAGGGAGGTTTGACCCCTGTGCTCTGGTACCTACCTGGCTGATGGCTCCAAGGGTAGCAGGAGCAATGGAGCAGGAGGCATGGGCTCTGTGATGGGGCTGGTGACAGGGACACACCAAGGAGGATCCAAGCCCCGGTTTCGCTTGGGGGCTTCTCCCCATTGCGCTCCTGCTCCGGCGGCAGCTTTGCACCAGACAGTTAGCGGGAATTAATTATGCATTATTAGCATCTATTATTCATTCCTATTCTATGTACATGCAAACGTGGCTCTGAATAATACAGGAATTATGCCAGGCGATTAAATGGCCCTCCGCTAAGAGCCCCTTGGGGGGCAGCAGCGCATCGTGGGCATGGGGAGGATTTAGCCAGGGAGCATCCGCCTCAGCAGGGAAGGAGGCAAAGGGAGTTGGGGAGAAGGGTGAGTTACAGTGGCGTTAGCACGCAGCTCCCCAGGTGCGTGCCTGAACCTGGAGTAATCAAAAGGGCACTTGGATCGGGTTTAATCAATTTTCCTGGCAAAACAAAACAAAAAAAACCAAGCATACAGGAGACTAGGATCAAGCCTAAGTGACCCTTCGGTGGAAACATTTAATTTGTTTTCCAGTCCCTTCATTTTTTGATGTTAACCTAAACAAAGTTTGCATCAGTTTTGAAACTTTTTTGAAGACTGTTTCAAAACATTTCCGTTTGATGTCCAAACGGATGGTTTTTTTTTTCAAAATGTCCTGTCCACTTTCAGTTGAAACAACTTGGGGAATTTGACCCAAATTTGAGTATAGATTGGGTCTGCCTCAAAGCAGCATTTTTCAGCAATTTGGCAAGCTTTTGTGAGGGGCAAGAGGAAGGGATCCCTGAATGTTCCAAGGGGACTGGCGAGCTGTATGGCACCACCTGGGGTGTGTTCAGCCTGTGCCAAACACCGGAGCTGTAGCAGTGCCCAAGGAGAGGAGGGGAGCTCAGGTTTTCAAATTCCATCTCCACCGATGGGGGTAACTAGAAGTACTACATTCCCAACCTCTTCTTCCAGGAATTATCTCCTTTAATAAACTCGTTCTAACAACCTGATCATAGCCCCTCTAGTGCTCAGCAAATATCAAAGCCATTTGTGAAACTGAAGTGAACACTTTGGGTGAAAAATAGGAATCAGTGCCAGGCTCTGCACAGATCTGAATCTACCTTCAGCTGTAATGCAATGGAATTACCTTGTTCTCCTCACGCGCCTGCTATTTAATGTGTTCCCAGGTCTCTGCTTCAAGCCAGGAGATCCTGCTCAGCTCCGGTGAGTAGCGTGTTGCAGTCACCTCCCCACTGCGGCTTGAAGACGTCAACCCGTGCAGGATACAATCACTCTGGTCTTTCTGGACAACTGCCTCAGGGCTCTTCTGGGCTGGCTTCAGTGGGGGAGCCCAGCAGGGCAGGGATGTTCATGCAGCCTTACTGGAACGGTTCGGGTGCGTGAGGTGTTGGATGGGTCTGGGTGACTTTCCTGCTCCTTTCTAGTGCTCTTTCCTAAGTTCTCATGGCCATGTTTGTACCGACACAACATCAGTGAAACAGCTAGACCAAGAGGGGTTTCACCCGGACGCTCAGACTCCGTGTGTGGCTGCCTGCAGGTAGCACGTGAGGCTACCTGTGAGTACCTCTATTCACATACATGAAGGACTCGGCAGTTCCTGTGTCTTGACTTCCAGCGGACGAGGAGTCTGAGGTCCGTGACGTGAAATTTATTCTAGGTTAGCTAGAAAGTAATTGGTGAATCCAGGCTTAATTTCAACTTGATAATAAAATGGAAGAAAAAATAAAATGCAAGTCATATCTATTTCATTTACTTTTAATTTGGCTGAAAATATATTTACTTTTGACATTAAAAACCCCCAAGTTTCTCCTGGGCTTAGCATTTTCACTTCTATGAAAAAGCCTATTGCTGTTTTCTTGCTTTTCATGAATACTTTTAACTTCCTTCTCAAGCTTCATGGTCTTTCCAAAGCCAAAAACCTAGTTTGGGTTTTGGCTGTTGTTGCTGCCAAAAATAAATCAAAACCAAGTCCCCAAACTGCACACCCCCATGGGAGGAGGAGATTTAAAGGCCAGTTAAAGGCTCCCCAGCACTTGGACCAGTAGGTTTGCACCAGGGCAGCCTGTCCTGGAGTTTGGCAGGGCCTGGGGAGGTGTCGGCCACCCCCTCCAACAAGGTGCCTTTCCCTGCGCTCGGCAGCCCTTGGCCGGAGTCTGCACCCGATGTCACTGTCACCGAGCATGGAGCCAAGGGCTTGGTCTGAAGCACCAACCCCAGTGTCTCGCAGGCCAGAGGCTGCTCTCCCGATGGACCAAGGTGGACACGGAGATGGGGAGGCCAGAGACACCAGCGCGAATGAGCCACAGGTGCCCTGGTGGGACACAGCATCTCCCCCAAATGACCTGGTCTGCACCGCGGACCTGGTGGTGACAAATCCCAAGTCCAGAATTGGCCTCTTTGAAGCTATCATCCTAATGGAAAAACTTAGACTGTTTTTTTGTTTGTTTGTTCATTTTCTTAAGCAGCAGCGGAGATTAGAGCTGACACCGGGAGGAGAGAGCAACGAATCCTGGGCTAAATATTTCATTTCCACAGATGCTGGCTTGAAAATGGCTATGAAGAACTCTTTGCCATTATAGTGGTGTTTTTTCCCTTTGCTTTGCTTTAGTTGCAGGCCTTTTTATTTTTATACCACCCTCTGCTAAATTGTAGGATGAAAAAAAAAAAACCAACAACCCTTCGAGCTCAGAAAAATCAGCTTGGAGCTGGAAAGAGGCAGGCTGAGGAAAACATTAAAAAAATAAAAAACACAAAAAAACACTTTCATGAGTTCAGCTGAGCTGCTTCCTGCAATGACTAAGGATGGCTTTGCCCTACTTCATAGCGAAAAAGGAGATTTTTCTGGAGTAACATAGAAAATGGGTCTCAAATTTGGGTGGGAGGGAGCGCAGCCTGGGTCTTGAGGGGCCTTTCCGCCTGCTGGTCTCTCCGGGGCCACACGTGCTGCAGGGGCAATGGGCAACGAGCCCGCCCGGAATCTGCCGGAGTTATTCTGTGTTTCCACAGAGGGGCAGAGTGTGGATGTTTATTTATTCATGGAGGGTGTGTGGGTTCGAGGCTTGCTCTGGCACAGGGAAGCCTCCTCGGCGCTGCCTGTGCTTGGCTGCAGGGATGGTGCGGGACATAGTGCGGGACACGGTGCAGCCAGGGGACGGAGCCGGCTGGGGCTGCAGCCACCCGCACGTCGCTGTCTGCGCGCCACTGCCGAGCGTCCCCCGGTGCCGCGCGGGGTCTTCCCTGCCTCGGGAGCCGCTGACGTCAGCGCTGATGCTGAGGCAAGGGAGACACGGCAGACTAAAATAGCACAGCTATTATCGGCTTCGCTCCAAACTGCGGTTCAGTTTGAATTGATTTGTCAGGAGAACGGGGAAACTGGCTCCGCTCTGAGCATCTGCTCTCCCTGCGGACTCCAGAGCCCTCTCGGTTCTGGGTATGGCTGAAGGAGGCCCCTCCTTAGAAGCAGCTTGGCTCATGAGGACGCTGCCCGCTTCTTCTCAAAGGGAGCCGAGTGCTGGAGGTTCAGGAGGCCAGTCCCATCCTACTGCCCCACTTATGTTCCCCATAAGGTACTTGCCCACACAAGGAGATGCCCCACGAGGCTGGTTGTCGGTGAATATATCTGTGAAGAGACTCAAAAGACAGCTCTTCAGCTGCCTTGTGCAAAACCTAGGGACCTCATCCTTGAAAGCCTGTCTGGTCCTAAGAGGATCCTGCCTGTTCTCGTTGTCTCTGAGGAGCAGAGGCCCCTCCCTGGCTTGCATGTGCGCCGCAGCATCGGGCACGCTCCTGAACAGCCCATCTCATCCCTCTAGGTCCCAGAGGACCAGAGTTGAAAAGGTAACAGGAGAGGGGAAGGGAGAGCAGGCGGGTTGGTGGCCTGTGGAAGGATCTGTTCCCACTGCCTCCCTGCAGGAATCACCCTCGTGGGTTGGGGTTGGTGCCCACCTCTCCTCCCCAGTTCAAAACCTTGCGCTTGCCACATCTTTTGTGCTGGAAACCAAACCTAAATTAAATCACAGCAGAAAAAAAGAAAGGAAAAAAAAAAAAAGCACACAGCTCCCCATTTAGTACAGAGTGCTTACGTAGTCAGATCTCTGCGTTTCACTGCCATCACTACAAACTGAAAAGCAGGAGTGACAAACCCCATGGCTAATTCCTGCTGATTAAGTCATCCCCTCCCTCCTCTCTCAACACTTGTGTGAGCTTCTGCTTTAATTCCTTTGCCTCTAGATGGGCTGATAAGAGGAGTTCTCCCTGCAGCCAGCTGGGTTCTCCACACTGAAGCCTCTTCCAGAGCCATCCCTGCTCATCCGAGCTCCTTCCAGGGCCATGCCAGGCACAGCCCTCGTACCGAGGGCTGCCAAGTGGGAGTGCAGAGCAGGGGGACAAGGCAAGACCAGGGATATTCACAAACCTGGAGCAATCCAGGTGAGAGGGGAGCGCTGCAGGTTCTCTGGGTCAACGGCAGGACCAGCTCTGAAGTGGCTTGGGGACTGTCTCCAGGGGCAGATATCCCACAGCCTTGCTGGGTCCCTCGTTCAGCTCTCCCAAGGAATTATATTTTTTCTTTTATCAAAATTGCTTCTGTTTTAAATTGTGTCCATTGCATCTCATCTTATTAGTGTGAAACTTAATTAGGGTCAAACTAAAGCAGGGAGGGAGCATGTGGGCCCAGCAGCACTTCAGTCCGCTCTGAAGAACAGAGTGCACAGCACAGGCCTGATTTTGAGGGCAGCGTTTGCAGACTAAGCTGCAGGTTTGGACTTCCCAGAGGTGTAGCCTCAGATTAAAAGCTGTATAGATAAGTACACGAATACACACAGCTAACCACCCCACACCACAGCCTTCCTCCAAAAGGGGCTGCCTCTTACCCAGCTGCTGCACAAATATAAATCTGGACCTTCTGAAACAGTCCAGAGATTGTCACAACCCTCAGCAACAGCTTAGTGCCACCACCCACCCTCCTATCACAGGGATCCTTCATTCGGAGCTAACACTCTCCCTTTCCAGTCACAGACACCCAAGGTGAAGCCAGGATGGAGATCAAAATAACCAAAAGTTTGCCTCTCGTTTGACATCAAAGCAACTCCCCAAGAACTCCAGGGCAGATGTTAAGAGGAAGAAGACCTAAGAAGGCCGTATGGGACTCAAGCAGAGGCCTGAAATGTGTTTACTAAAGCAGAGAGGAGGCATA
Source organism: Eudromia elegans (assembly GCA_003342815.1). Lineage (NCBI taxonomy): Eukaryota > Metazoa > Chordata > Aves > Tinamiformes > Tinamidae > Eudromia > Eudromia elegans. The sequence goes on along the minus strand of PTEX01000024.1, from coordinate 1,221,007 downwards.
CCCTCAGCTCCGCGGGGATGTCCCTGTGAAGCGGAGCTTGAGGAGCAGCGTGATGGGGACCCTGGCACTCCCTGCTCCGGTGGAGCTGCCTGCTTGGGACCCGCAGGGCACTGCGGCCTCAGACGGCCCCCTATTCCTGGTGTCTCAGTGCAGGAGCCAGCATGAAATGTCAAGCTGGTCTTCCGAGGGCGGCGGCCGTGAAGTGCCACAGCGGTTACGCAGAGCTCACAGAAGGGTTTTGCTTGTTTATCATTGCTTTGTGTATTAGTTCTTTTAATTGAAGACAGAAGTGTTCTTCAGCTAAGAGCAGTTCTTGGAAGCAAAAGTACAAGTAGATGCGAGGGCTCAGCTGTCCTCTGGCACACGTCCCTTGAGGCCACGCGCCCCATGCTGAGTGCTGGGCAAGCAGGGCTCGCGCCAAGTGACCAAGGGAGAAGCCGGTTCCTCCCTGGGGCCACCGCTACTCCGTGGCAAAGGGATGCAGTGTCACCTCTGCAAGGCCACTTGCCCTTGGGCAGGTGCTCCACATCGCTCATGACTGCATCTAGCGCAGTCGAGCACGTGGCTCCAAACACAGCCCCTTTCTCTAGAAACGATGGCTCAGGCCCTTCTGTTTAGAACATTGCGTTCAAGAGGACCACGGCCCCAACGCGGGGACACTGCTGACCTTTCATTTCCTCTCGCAAGCAGGGCTGTGCTTGCACCACGCTCCGGTTTTTGTCACTCGTACTGAAGAAGTGATTCTCGTACAAGGGCAGGAGCAGGAAGGGCGTGTGGCCATGCACTGACCCTGACATTTCATACATAGGGCTTAATTCCTTTTTTTTTTTTTTTTTTTTTTTTTTGTGTGTGTGAAAGAAAGGAAGAAATTAAGTAGAATCACAGACAAGCAGCCGGATAAGAGATCTTGATCTGCTCTCAGCAGTTACAACATGTAGTTAGTGTGTGTCACACTTCTTTGGCTGCATGTTACAGGGCAGTTTCACACCTGAAGGCCTATCATCAGATTTGCCTGTGCACCACATGAAAAAGGTCCTGATCAGGGGAGCCTATGGACCAGGGATAAGAGAAAAGCACCTGCACCCATCTCTGCTGGGTGGTGAACAATTCAGTATTTTTGCTCCAGGAAGAGATACTAGAGTGATATGGCAAAATACACACAGAAGAGTGGCTGAAATCCTGGTCTGGCTGCTACCTGTGATAGAAGTCCCAGGCATCATTGGATCCAGGCCTTTACAACAGGCTGCTGTTTCCTTTTGCACTACTCGGCTGCTCTGAAATAGGGAGAGGGAAGGTCGTTCCCCCGACAGTGTGCTGCTCCCGGGAACGTGTTTGTACAGGTACAGTCAGATTCATCAGCCTTTGCATTTAAACCAGGTTTATTTAGCTGCATTGAACCCTTGCAGGCGCATCGCTCTTCAGGGGAAGTCTGCAACGTTTCAGGGTGGTGCGTTTTGCTCTAAATGCAGACCTGGGATTGTCCCCTTTGGTGACCCTGTCTCTGTAAGGCCCTGCCTCGTTAGGAGGAGAGGGGGAACGGCCACCTCAGCGGTCTGGTGCATGGCAGACTCATAAAAAGAAGGACCTCCCAGGCATAGCATGTACAGTACGTACATGTGTGTATATATACAGTGTATGTGTGTACTTCTGTGGTAGATGTTAAAAATTCACTGCACATAAACCAAAATGAAGCCATCAACCTTGCAGAGGGGCCTTGGCCCCTGTGCTCTGCTTGGCTCTACTCAGTTCTTCCAGTTGTTCTTTCCTTCCTTATAGAGTCCTGCAGATTTTTGCCTCTTCAGATAATTGTGCATTCCCTTTCTTTATTTCATTCAGAGTCATAGGAGCCTTTCTCTTCTCTCATTTTTATTTCTCCTTTATGTTTTACCTTTGTCTGATGCATCCTGTCCTCCCCGCTTGCCCTCTGGCTGAAACACTCAGCCATTCAAGGCTTCCCCTCCTCCTTGAAAGCTCTGAGAAGCCCTGAGCCTGCAAGCTCTGTCCTCACAGGAATGTGCGTGGAACAAGCAGGGCTGCTGTCCTGGGACCGCGGGGCATTCTCAGGTTAATTCGTAAAATTAACTTTAGACTCAGCAGCTGCTGCTGCTGCCACTGTTTCAAGGAAAATGCTGATGCTAAGAGCTGCCTCTCTGATTTATGAGCATTCAGAACCTGCAGCAAGCTCTGGAGAGCTGCATATGGAAGGGGTTTTTCCTGAAAATGACCTTTATCAGAAGTTACTAGGAGGGGAAATTACCAAAGACCCTCTCAGCGGTGAGCAGCTTCCTCATCCTTTTGTCACCTCTCCATCAGTGCCCTTCCCGCCACCGAAGATGTTGGTCCAGACATAAGGAATGATGGTGAAGTGGTGACCTGAGGACACTTTTAGGGAAATAATGCTATTCTGTAAAATATTGTCCACTCATCTCTAAGGTCTGTGGTGAAGATGCCTGTCGTTGTCCCAGTACCTGTCAGCACGACTTCGTGTAAGAATCCTGCACAGTAGCAGGGAGGTGAGGGCGTCTAGGACAAACAGTGAGGAGAGGGGCAAAACGTCCCCTTCTGCTTCATCCTGCTTACCATCCTTCCAAGGAGAGCGCTTCAAGGCAGGAACAGAGGGTGACCCAGCGCAGCACCCACCCTGATATGGCAGGTTCTCCCTCAGTTCCCTTATGGTTGCTTTATCACGTGCCTCCAAGCACAGTGCAATACCTGCCCCTCTCCAGGGGCCAGCTCTGCCAATAGGTAGAACTGGCTGGTGGGATGAAACTCCAACCTCCTCTCCCGGAGACACCACTGGGGTGGGAACAGGCACTTCTTGCAGTGGGAATCCTTATAAGTTCCCAGTGATGTTTCTCACCCAGAGCACAAATGCTCCCTGGTCGTGCCATGCTCTGGTGGGTATGGTGGGTATCCTGCACCAGGACGTCTGCAGGCCTGGCCCCTGGCTTATTTTTTCCTTCTTATTTATGGTACTTATAGGTGCTCTGCCGTGCTCTGCTTGGGCTCTGCTTGTGCCCTGCTTGTGCCCTTCTTGGGGCAGTCACGTGCTCCTCTGTGGTGAATCATCACCTGCATTTCATAAGGTGAAGCCAGGTGGAAACTTCGTTTGCCAAAGCGCACAAGCGGGGCTGGAGCGGTGCGTTCCCGTGCCCGCAGCTCAGCGGTGACGGTTTCCTCACGCAGCGCGGCCAAGCCGCACTCCTGCTCCGAGAGCCCAGAGCAGGCAGTGAGCAGGGAGTGGGGTGGGTGAGCCCACGTCCAGGTGGATTTTGTAGGGGAGAGGAGCTGAAAAGATTTTGGACTGGAAACAGAAATGCTGTTACAAACATTCAGTAATCATTATTTACCTTTCGCTGCCCCAAAAAGCTTGATTTCAGCTTAAAACCTGCTAAGTGATTAATAAACATTTAATGGCAGATTCCTTCCATTTGCCTTCTGAGAGCTAGCTGCAGCGGTCCCATTTGTGAGCTCGTCTCCCTGAGTCAAACCTACTTTCTGTTTTTAAATGCAAACGCAGCCCTGGATACATTCCCATGAATCGAAGAACATGTTGTTTTGTTTTTTTGAAGAAGGACTTAGAGCTAAGCTCATGATTAATTCACCAAATTAAATTAAACCAGTTGGCAACTCTGATTTAAAGTTGGCTCATTTTCATCCATCTAACTTCAAAATGGCAGAATGGATTTTCCTCAAACTTTAGAGGAAAAAATAAGAGCTTGCCTTTGGGAACAGGCACTAGAAATAGAAATATGAAATAGTAATAGCGTTTGTGTATTCTTCTTGGCCATGCAGTATGAAGCAAAAGCAGCGGCTCTGCCAGCCGGTGCGTGGCAGGGAAGGGATGTCTCTGCCAGATGATGCCGACCAGCAGCAGAGCTGAGACTCCCAGCGATCCCTGCCCCAGCAGGAGTGGGAATGGGCACCCGGCAGGTGCTGCCCCCAACCTGCTGCTGAAAGAGATTCTAGCTCTAAGGGCAGTGCCCACCGTGAAACCCACCATTTTAGTAACTGAGCAGCAGCTCTTGGGTGATCTTCACAGCTCTGTAAGGACAGCACATCTCTGCACAGCACCAACAAATGCATCCTGTTGGAAACACACTCATCAATCATCAATAAACCCACCGAGTGAGGGAATACACAGCGTGAGGCTGTCGGGGGTGAGGATGGATCTACCCTGTGGGATCGGGTGCGTGTTAGTTGTGCCAGCTCTGAACAGGACCTCCAGGAACTCTGCATCATCTCATGGGGTACACTATTCTCACCAAAAATCTGGCTTTTTCTGCATGCAAAGAGATTTCTCTTGCAAGCCTGTGCAGCAGAAATTTTGGCCTGGGAACTGAAAAACACAGGCTCCTATCCAGCAGTATCTTCTGCTGTTGTTATATATTCCAGCAAATTGTGTTTATTAACTGGTCTTGCCTGTCTGACTCCTAAGAGAATGGTGTGAAGACAAAGCTGAGTTCTGAGTTCTTCTCCTGAATGCCTGGCGGGGGGAAAGGAGAGGGTAGATCATTTTCTGTAGAGTGGATACGGGTGACATCAGGCCCTTCCTTGATACAACATGAGCTTTAGGAAAACTCTTAAACCTCGATTTAGGCCAACACAAGTCGGAGTGATATAGAAGACCACAGTGTATCAGTGTATCAGTGACAGCTGTTATAACTGCTGTCATCGTTGTTGCAAGTCCAGACTCCTGCACTGGGCTGGGCTTGGTGCTAACCTGTTAACTGACGTGCAGAAGACCCTGAGCTTGTCCTTGTCAGCAGCGTGTGCCATGGGGCTGCTCGATCCCATGCATGCTTGTGGCCAGGGCTTTGTAGGAAGCTGGTGTTATGGTTTGTTTCTTTGTCCAAGGAGCCAAAGACCCCAGACCCATCTGTGGGGAGCAAATAGATCCCCAGCGTCACAGTCCTTCGGCCATGAGGAATGGGTGCCCTGGCTGGAGAAGGAGCCTCCGGCAGAGGTGTTGCAGTGTCACCCTGCACAGACGGAGCCTGTAGCCACGACAGAGACCTGTCCTTCTGCACAGCCCCTTTGGTGTAAGAAATGGGGTGACAGGGGCACCCCGGGCACACACGTGAGCCCAATGACGGAACGGCTCCGTACGGGGAAAACAATCCATGAGAGGAATTCAAGGTTGAATCCTCCAACTGAAGCCACATTTCCCACGGGCTGGTGAGGGCACATGGATCGCTTAATATTTAAGCTGTTGACACAGTGCCCGATTTAGACAGCTGCTTCAGGGCCACCCTGCCTTGGCAAAGCGCACGGGCTGGGGAAAGCGGCACGGTCTAAGCAGAAAGCACAGTCTGCTCAGGCTCCTGTAAGCCACATTCACTTGTTCTGAATTTCCCTCCTTCTTCGTTTGCCTGCCCCAAATGACATGGTGAAAATTGTGTTCATATAGGTCAAAATATTCTTCATTTTTTGGACATGAAGTGCTGCAAGACACTGAAGATTCTCCAAGACACTGAAGATTTCAAATATATGAAAGACGCTGGACTCTTGTTATTTCTTTTCTGAAGCAAACCAATAAGGGTGCTTTACTCTTCCGAAGGGGCTAGCAAAGTCTGTTTAACTCAAGTTGTTTGCCTGTGGCTTTGGTGAGAAACTTGCAAAATGTTGAGACCCTCCACGATCTGGACACCAAAGACTGGGGACCGGATATTCATCCTGTGTGACTAGTCCCAGAGAATTTATAATATGGGAGGCAATGGGAAGGCTGCCCAGGAGGAGAGGTTGGCAGTGGGAAAACGCAAGCAGTGCCCCAATGGAGTGGGCCGGGGGGCCATGGCGGCTCTCCCGGGGGCTCCTCAGCAAGATTTGGGCCTTTGCAATAGGAGAGCTTGTCCAAAAGCTCTTGAAGGGAGGCAAAAGTGTAAGGTGTCATGTCAGGTAATGATCTTCCACTGCAGGCTTTGCAGCCAGTGAGAAAACATCCAGGAGGAGGATGCCAAGGAGGAGCCATCCCCCATCCCTGCCCCTGTGGACTTTGGCTGCACAGTGCCTGTGCCCGCATGGCCAGGAAGGCGTTGGGGCTGGCAGGCAGCAGCACCGAGCACGTTGCTGCTCCTCACGTCCCGCCAGTAGTGCAGGGCCTCGCTCCAAAACCTGCCGGGTGTTGCCAACAGAGCAAGGGTTGCTCCTTCCCAAGGAACCATGTGACCCAAGACTCAGCCTGTGAACAGAGCCGAGTTAAACACCCCGGTGTCCCGCAACCCTAAGCGCGTCAGCCGGTTCTGAAAACCATACTGTCTAATCCACTTTTGGTCAGCATGGCACGAGGGCTAGCAAGGCTTGAACACTTTATTTCCTTGCAGAGCTAGGATTTAAGGGCCGCTGAAAGGTAATCCTGATCATCCCTCTGCAGAGTCAGGCAAGCTACTCACCCCTGTGGCACAAGACCAGTGCCGGGCACTGATTTCTTTCTCCCTCTCCCCATCCGCTCTAGGCATTGTCACAGTTTGCAGGTATCCTGCTTCCCATTCCTTGGCCCGGGGGGCAGGATGGGAAGGGGTAACAGGTCTCGCACGCAGGTAACAACTTGCTCGGGTCTCAGTGACATCCTGGGACACCCTGGGGACACCTGATTCAAATGGCATCGCTGCAGCTGGGTTTAAACCCAAGGGCAGGTTTGAGTGTTCTGGAGAGGGAGGACAACTTGATTTTCAGGGACCAAATACAGAGATTTGGTTTAAAGACAGAGCCTCGAAAACTGAAACCTCTTTCATACAAACCAGCAGAGAGAAAAAAGATTGTTTCTCCTTTAAAGACTGTATTTTAAAAGTCTTACTTTTGTTCTGGGTAGGAAAAAAAAAATCAAAATGAAAAGCCCAAGAAAGATTCCTAACCAAATGATAACAGCTTTCAAGTACATTTATGTCCACATACATCATTTGTTAAAAAAGAAATCTTTTTTAGTGTCTTAATACCTTTTTCAAAAAAAAACAAAAAAGGAGAAGAAATTAATGTACACGTTACATTATTTTGGCACTGGTATGGACCATTTTTAAAAACATTTGTTGTTAATATTCATCATGGTTTGTACAAAACTGTAAACTATTTTCAAGTTTGTTTGTTTTTACTTCTGTTCATCGTCACCTTTCGAAAACTGTCACTGCAGAAACAAAAGTATCCCAGATGAAACCCCAAATAAAATCAAGGCCGCTCTCCATGCGGTCCTTCCCCTCACCCTCCTAGAAGGAGACCCTAGAAGGAGACCGAAGGAGGCAGTTTTGGAAAGCGCCCGGGCAGTGAGCGGTGACCAACTCACCCGGCTCCCACGCGGGAAGCGCCTCCGGGAGCAGACAGTGACACCCATCAGCCACACTATCCCGTCTGTACACTAGACAAAAATGGCTCTTTAGGTCATTTTATTTTATTTCTTTGATATTTTTCCCTTTTGTTTTCTTTTTTCCTTTTCTTTTTTTTTTTTTTTTTTTTTACAAAATTTCTACATCTAAATCACTTTGCTAGAAACATTATTTTTCTTTCCTTTTTTTTTACATTAATTATAGCAGAATCTGCTTTTGTGAAAAAAGACAAAGATCAAGGTCTCATTTCATGCAGAAAATGCAAATTAAAGATCATAAAAATGGGTGTTTCATTCTGCTTTTGTTGTTTCTTGTTTGTCTTTTTTTTCTTTTTCGTCGTAATGCTGTACAAGATGCAACACAGCCACTCGGGGTGTGTTAGGGGGGTCCACAGCAGTCCCTTGGGTAACAGATGCGAGCACTGTCACTGATCTCCCCCTCCTCTTGTCACTGCTGCTCAGTTTGCCTGGATTTCTGGCCACTTAAGACATCCCCCGGCCAGAGAAGCTGTTGCCACCCCTTGGTCTGTGCGAGGCGATGGATGAGGGCGGTTTGAGAGGATGACGCGTTGGCACAAATGGTCCCAGGTACTGCTGGGAAGGGGGCCCTGGCTCGTGAGGTCCAACCTCTCTGACTTTCCCAGCTCCTGGTGTAACACCCTGCGGAGAGCACAGCCCGGGGTGGCTCCTCAGCTTCAGGAAGCAGCTGAGAAGGGACCGGAGCTCACACAGAGACCCACTATCATGACACGGTCTGCGGAAAGAGAAACTCCCGCGGAGCAGCCGGCGGCCACACCGGAGGGTCACAGGCGTTTGCCAGCGAGGGCACTTTCCTGGCCCTTTGAGGCTCTCCTCTATCCTCATGGGGTCATTTTCATGCATCTTTCCACAGATTAGAATTAGAATCTCTTCCCTGTGACACCTGCTGAGCCCTTCTAGGCAGTTGCTCACTAAAAAAGGTCCCTTTGCGTCCACCAAGGGCAGCGACTCCAGCCCAGCGAAGCCCTTGTGCCCAGGCGGGGTTTTCAGCAGGTGCCGGGGCTGCCCCATGCTCCGTCAGGCTCTGGACGGGGCTTCGCTGGCCTGTGGTGCTGGGCACGGCCTGGGCACAGCCGTGACACAGGAGAGACCAACCCGACGGGCCTGCTCTATGGGGTAACATACAGAATCTCTGTGCAGTGGGGCTGAGCACGGCCTGCACGTGGGGGGCAGAGCAGCTCGAGGCAGCCAGCGCCCTTCTCTGCAGAGATCAGCCCCACGAGAAGAGCCTCTGCCTGCCTTGGCACCGGGACGTGCCCGTCTCGGCCCCGAGCCGTGTCTGTGTGGCCCCGGAGCGACTGCGGTTCTTTAACTCCATGCGGGCCTGGCTTCTCCCAGCCTGCCGGTCCCCAGGCCGTTCCCCTGGCCCGGCTCTCTCCACGGATGCCCAGCAAGGTCCCCAGTTGAGACCTGGAGCGGGAGCTTGAGCACGGAAACCTCCCCTGGAGTGGGCATACGCCATTTAGCAGGGACGGCTCTGCGAGCCAGGAGGCAGCAGCCCTACAGAAGGCAGAACGACACCGATGTACACGCTGGAGGAGACCTCGGCACCCTCTTTGCAAAATACTGCTGCTCAGCACCATGCCACCGCCTCCTTTCTGGGCAAAACTGCCAGCACCAACGCCAAGCTCAGTCTGTGCGAATTACAAAACGCACATCCCTACCCAGCAGCCGCGCCCGCTGTCCTGGATCTCCCCACTTGCTCACAAGCGTATTCAATGTTACTAAGTTCTTCCCATCTGTGGCACTGCAAAGTTCCCTCTAGCTTCGATGAGTGGGACAGCCCACAGCAAGGTGCTGAGGAGGCCCGGAACAGCAGGCCCAGCCTCCCTGGGCATAAGGTCCTTGGAGCAGAGAGCATATTTTGTTCCAGGCTTTTCCAGTGCACAAGGCGTGCAGGGACTTGGGCTCACACAGCTTCTCCCCCAGTCCTGCCTGGGCTGCTCTGCAGCGGGAAGCTTTACTGATGCGGAATGACCATTCCTCAGAGGACTTCCCTCCATTCCTTGCCTTCCCTGTTGTTTTGGTCTTGCTGCAGTCACACAAATGGTACCACGTCCATTGGCACGACTGCAGAAGCCACACTTCTGTCGCATGCAGACGCACTAGTGCTGTGCTTTCCCAAAGCACGAAACAAAAGACAAACAGTTTATGGTTTTTATCCTTGACAGTCACCCCAATCCAAACGAAGATGGGACTTTAAGGCAGATATCGATAGATCTCAGATCAACAACCATCATCCTCCATTCTCAGCATTCCCTTATCATGCATTTCTACAAACTGGAAGATGGCATTGAAATGAGGTGTCCCTAAGGCCAAATCCTTCAGCACCCTTTGTTTCAGTCAACTCCCTGGTACTCCAGACCTTCTGCACTCCACTGACTATCGCTGAAGAGTTTGTCTCCCAAGGCCAGAAGAAGAGACAGCCAAGACAACAAACAACACAAGGTTCCTGCTCTGCATCCTCTCTTCCAAACCCAGTTTTCACTATTTCCTCCCAAACCGAGTGCAACCCCAAGCAAAGGGTGATGGAATTGCAGAGAGGCTGAAAAAATCTCTTCCACAGGGAGGGCTCCTGTGGGAAGCTGGGCATTTCCTAGCACTTGTCACCTGGAATTGGTCACACGGCAGAAAGCAGCAGCCTCTCAAAGAAAGCTCAAGCTCATGCTGCCTTTACTCCATCTGCAGGTTTATGCAAGTGATTCCTGAGGAAAACCTTATATTTTACCACCTTGTCCTCGGACACAGTACGAGATAGTGCAGAGTGGCCTTCCAGGAAGAGAAAACATATTTAAGAGATGGGAGTGTAACGTACAGTCTCCCTCACAGGCCTTGGGGATGGTGGGATCAAACACTGAAGCTTCCTCCGTATCAACACTTGGGCCCTCTACTCCCACCTTTCCTTTGCTGCACTTGGAGGTGGGTGAGGGTGCCAGCCCTAGGGTCACCACGGCTGTGGGCTGCACCATTCGTGGGCACATGCACAGGTCTGCTCTCCAAGCCCTGCGAGAAAAGCCTGGGGAAATGTGTTACAGCATCCACCTGGAGGACAGTGCACCTTTATCACACTTGCCACCTTTCAGCTCTTCTTCAGTTTACTTCTGAATGTACAGAACCATTTTTATTTGGTTTACATCAAGACATTAGAAATCAAACATTTTTTTTTTTCAAAAAAGAACAAAACCAACCAAACAAAAAAACCCCACCCCAACACTATGTACAACTGCTCCAAACCCGGTCTCCAGTCCCCCCCTCCGCACCTCCCTCCACCCTCCCTCCCACCCTCCCTCCCTCCCAGCATCTGTGTTAGGTCCTGCTTCCAACATGGAGGTTTCACATCTCCCGCCCGACCCACGTCCCCAACCCAATTTCCATCGTGTATAACGGCATCCCCCCCTGCTCGGCAAGACCAGTCTCATCTCCACATAAGCATTTGGTGACCTGCACAGCGTTTCTTGCCCACTTGGCTCTGATCTCTGACACCAGAAAGGAGCTCGACCTCTGCTCCCGCTCAGCACGGCTGTGGCTCTGCTGCTTATCCCAGCCCGGCTCCTGCAGCATTGTCCGGACGCACATGATTGTCCCTGCCTACAGGGCCCAAGCTCACAGCGATGGCCGAGCCCCGGGAGCCTCCTCCTTTCGCTGTTCCCCGACCTCGCCGGCTCCCCGCGGCCGGGCTGGTTCTCCCGCACGCTGCCTGCAGCTGCCCCAGCCCGCCTGGCCATCCCTGCTTCCCAGTGCGCTGCTCCCTTCACACCCATGGCACTGCACATATTTTCACTACCTCTCTCCGGAATGCCCTGCTTCTGAGGTTGCAGCTCTCTCCCACCAACAGCCTCTTCCTCATCCCAGGTTCTCTCCTAGGATTTCAGGGACCACCTTCCCTAAAGCTGCTGTCCTTTGGTCTGCAGCTCCAGAGATTTCTCTTGCGCCTGACAATAGCTCGGAGATTTAAAACCCTTCCTCCTGACCGCCCCCCCCCAAAAAAAAGAAAATAAAAGAAATACAAAACCAGTGCAACCCCCAACCCGTTCTCTCCTCCTGCCAGGGCCTCTGGAGCAGATCTGGTCAAACAGACCGGCCCGCTCAGCTCCCTGCATGGCTCTGTTTCTGGGAAGTGGATGTGCTGTCCATGGGACAGAGGAAGTGCCAAGCCTTGGCAGGGTCTCTACTTCGCTGCAAGACGTAAGCTGCTGGTGTGGTGTCAGATGTGCATGCAAGAAAGCTGGATGCCGGTTAAGACCTACAGTCCTGTTTGTTTCATGCACTGTGAACTTATCCTATATACACTACGGGCTGGTTTATGCTTGAAGACATGAATATAAAGGTATACACTTTCCTTTTGCGTTAGTAACCAAAGCTTTACTGTTACCCATGGAATAGCAGGGGTTTGCTACCAGGACTCTTATTTTCCTCTTTTGATCTCTCATTCTCTCTTCAGTTCTTAATACTCAAGGTGAAGGGGGGGATAAGAGGGGGACAGGCACAATTACAGTCCCAAGGTCCTAGTTCCTAAAGGTCCCTGAGTGACAGCACTATACAGTATCAGAAAATGAAGCAACAGGTTTGTGTTGGCCGTGTATATATATCCTGAGAGAGATTTCAATTCCATTTCTCCTCTTCCGTGTCCTGCTCCACATTCCTCTCCTAGGCTGTTACGCACACAGGAAAACTGGGAAACGTTCTCCCCGGCGCAGCTGCCCCAGGCAGCCTGGAGCTCCCTCATGCTCCTGCTGCCGTCCTCACCCAAAGCACGGCTCAGCAAGGGGCAATCCTGCCCGGAGCTGCCAGAGACCCGGCTCGTTCAGAAGCAGCTTTGCTCCAGCACCACGGGAGCGGAGGGCAGCGGTGCTGCTGTGGAGCGGCTCCTCTTCCTCCCGCCTTCCTCCCTGCTCTCCCTTCACGACGCCAAAGCAGGCAGCAGCTGCCATGCAAGCTGCAGCACGGACATCCACTCTGCCTCTCCAGGAACGCTGGCTTTGCACCCGCTCTGTCAGAGGGCCCTGATCTCCTTTCCCTGTGCTGACTGTGGTTTGCAACGTGTAAGCCTTGAGTTTGATTAAAGCTCCTGCTTTCCTCCACCGCTTCCTTTCTGGAGCAGCAGGCCTCAGAACGACACGTTGCTTTGTTGTCTGTCTCTCTTAGAGGTGGACACAGGCTGTGATGTAGGGGGAAAATGGAGGTGCCACTTGAGTTCTGCAGGAGGGCAGCTCTGAAGGTCTTCAGCAATTCTTCTACCATTCCCATACAAAGACACATTTTCTATTACTTGGCCAACTTACAGGACTCAGTTGTTCTTCAGCCTTCTGCCCTGTCACCAAAAATTGTAAGGCAGTCCTTGAACTGTGGAAAGTCCTGACCACACACTCTTTGGCAAAGATTATTGTGTAGGACCAAATAGTCCGGGTGTCTGGATGTACTAAGACTGACCCTATGAAATAAGCTTGACCTGGCAATGACAGGCCAGAAACATTCAAAAAGAGAAACTAGGAGAACTCCTGATAAGAAAGAGAACCCAGCCAACGGAGAACCTGGGAATACTGAAGGAGCCTGGCTCCAAACTGAACAAGCGACCGGCTGAGCAGCGCTCTTTCCCTGGAAAGCTTTAGGATTGCTGCAATGAAATTCTGCGCCCAGTTGGAGCCTAGAGGAGAAAATGCAGGACCTCTGTGTCTGAGCTCCGGGTGCTGGAGGCCCCATGTTGTACCAGGGGTCAGTCAGGGGTTGGCAAGGGGCCCCTCCGTATGGGCTCAGTGCCCAAACAAAATGCAGGAGCGAGCTTGGCGTCACCCATGTGCCACTGCTGGCTGTTGGGCCATCCGAGAGAGCCCTTGGGCACCTAACTCCTATCAGGAGCCTGCTAATCCTTTTTAATCCTATCCTATCATCAGGCTTTTAATACAACTACTGAATTACTGGAGTTACTGAGTCATCTCCCCCAGCTTCAACATTACTTATCATGTGGCCATTTATTCACTCTCCAATCTTAAAGTGCTTCTTATGATCATCTTGCTGTTCCTTCCTTCTATTCTTCTGACCAACCTTTACACTGTAATCATATTTATAAAGGGTAGGGTTTTAGATATTTCTATTAATGTTAAACCAGCTGGTTAGACTCGCCTTAAAACCTGAACCCGCCAATAGGCAGCCTGCATTTGAGAATTATGACCAATGAACATGCACATTTCCATCTACATCACCATACGGATGATGTCATAAAATGCAACTTATGACTTCCATTAAAATGTTTAAAGACCATTCTCAATCGAATCCCAGTAGAAATCATGACTTTGCTCTTTTGGCCAACCTTTAACCTTCCTGTGCATCAGGTAGATGAGGCTACCCAGCCCAGCACTAGTCCTACAATCAAGCTCTCTTTACTCCTCGTACTGTTATTCCTATCAAGTCCCATCTAGCTGATAAACTGTAACTACACTGGGAAAACCCATTCACAGTAGCATCTGTCTTGAATGTGAAGACCAGCAAGAGACTGTTCTGCAGGGAGCTGGGAAACTAAGTCTGACTTCAGTATTGTGCTAAAACCTTCCTTGGGGAGTCCACGGAGGCCTGGACTGAAGGTGTGCATGCGTCTACATGAGAGGGAGACAGAGGAGGGACAACTGAGAAGGATAGATCCTCTACTTTTATGCTTAGGATTCTATTAGTAGAAAATGCATAAGACACATTACTGATATAAAAATAACAATACTATTACTCTCATGGGCCCTGATCCTGTTTAGCCAAATCAAGGCAAAACTTCCCATAACTTCAGGGTTGCTAGGTCAGGCCTATAGTGATTCACATTTTCATTGCACTGTATAGACATAAATTAATAAAATAAAACCATCTGCATTAGATGCATCTAGCGTCTAAAAATAGGAGTTTCCCTGGTTTCAGAGGATCGCTCTGTTTTCCCAAGGAGTAGGAACCAAGAAGAAAGGAAGAGTGTGCTACAGGAAAAGCAAAGGGATGTTCGGATTGAAGGCAGTGTGTGTGGTGGGGGTGTGTTTGTGGCATGTAAGAGCCTCCATCGGTAAGAACAAGGTTCTCTTCATGACTCTAGGAATGGCAGATTGATCCTAGGGTTAAAGTTTTGCACTTGTGAATTAATTATTTTCATGGCTTTTATAAACACTATAAGGGAGATTACCAATCATGGTCAGTTGCCAAAGTGGCCAGTGATTCAGTGATTTCCTGAAAGCCTCTGGCTCCTTTGGAAAATGTTGACCTTGCAGCCCAAGGCCAAGTTACTCTTCCGTCTCCTTTGTAACAAGTGCCTGTGACTGGAAGCTGCTATAAACTCACGGGCTTCCACAAGCACCAACAAGCTCAGCACTTTCATTGCAATCTTCACCCTGCCCAGGCTTTGAGGACTATCCTTTTCCAGGGGGATGATGCTCCAGGGAGCTCTGCTTCACCCTTAGTTGTGTTTTCAGCAAGAAGGGGCACAGCGTGCTCTTCTCCACACCCTACCTATGTTAATGGATATACAGCAAGGTTCGATAGAAGCAGTCTGCTTCCGAGGGTGCCAGCCCACTGCTTGCTTCTGAAATTCTTAGAAAGGGGGAATAGTTATTATTTCTCGTCTTTTTTTTTTTTTTTTTCCTTCATCCTGAAGCAAAACGAATCTAAAAGACTTTTGCCCTTTCCTGGGCCTTGCATTTGGCTACGGTCACTCAGTGTGCTGCAGTGTGGAGGCCCTTGTCTGGCTACGTGCACAAAGAGCAGGTAGAGAGGGAAAGGGTTGCGTTTTCAGAGTCCTGTATCTGCTTTTCTCCCCAAACTCAGCAAGTAAATGCAGGGTGGGAAAGATTAGGAACAACCCCTCCTTTCAGGCCAGGATCACCTTAGTCTACCTGGGGCGGGATGCCAGCTGGGGACACTGACGTTGTCCCACGGCTCATACCCAAACCTCTCCCTCTCCTCAGCAGTTATAGGCTTGCATGATCTACAGCCCCCAGCTCTGTGCCTCTGATACAGGCTGGGACTCCAACCTCCAAGTCTCAAAGCTGCGACGAGCAAGCAAAACCCTGCTATTCCCCCCCAAACACTGCCGGCTAAATGTCACCTGTGTTCTCTTTCTACAAAAGACGTTACAAAACCCCCCTCCCCTGCTCCCCACCCCAGAAAACATGCTTGCACACGCACACCTGTATTTGCACGCACGCACGCACCCGGATGCACCGCACACACACAGCATTCACACAGCAAAAACAGCTTGCAAACTCCTGAAGGTGGAAAAAGGCAACTTGCAAATGTGCCTCTGTTTCTGGTAAGCTCCCTCCTCCCGCCCCCCTCCCATATACGCCCATGTTGCCCCTTCCCTCCCCAGTAATTGCCCTGTCCTCCCCCCTTCCCAGATCTTCCAAAATAAATATTCTTTCTATTTGTTGGTTTAAAAGATTCTTTTAGGCTTGTAAGCAAGAGAGAGGGAGAGAGAGAAAAAGAAAAGAGAAATCCTTGAGCATGAGAATGAAACCCCACCATCTCATGAATCCATGAAGGGATAAATATGAAGGGGTTAAGAGCAGAGACAGGAGAAAGATTAAAAAATATAATAATACTGGGAAGAGAAAGATGAAATTTGGTAGTGAAATGGATGCGAGGATAGCGCATAGTGAGCACAGCCGAAGATAACCTATCCCCCCACACCAGTTTTTGACTCAATTTCTTTAAATCTCCCCCCCTTTTTTTAAACTTTTCTTTTTTGATTTTTTTGTTTGTTTTCATTTTTCTTTTTTTCTGTCTTTTTTCTTTTTTTTCTTTCTTTTTTGGTTTTTCTTTTTTTGTGTTTTTTTCTTTGTTTGTTTGTTTTTGTTTTTACAATGGTTTAAGTCCATTGGCAGGAAACCAAAATTGAGACAAACACATCCCTCCCTGAAACCAAAACCCCTCCCTTACACCCTTCTCTCCCTCATCCCCCCCCCCACACTCTGTGGTTCTACATGTGCTGAAAAGAGAAGAGTAAGCTTAGAATAAATCTAATGAATCAAAGGAATAAATGATAATGATAGCAAAGAGTAAAACCCAAACCCAAAAGACCACAACACTCCCGTGTTGTCATTGTCTGAGTGTCTGTCCCTATCTCTTTTGGAGGCTGCAGGCATCAATTTACATAGTACAACCAGTAAACAAGGTTGAAGAATCCAAAGGTGATTGGAAAAATGATTCGTGACCACTTGTCAATGGTGCTGACGTCTGTCAGGTCTGGGATTTTGAGCTTCAGCTTGGATGACCGCCGGCGGAGACGGCAGTTGGCGCGGTTGCGGGCCGCGGCATGGTGGGTCAGGGGCACGTGGCGGTCCAGGGTTGGGTGGTGACCAAATCCATCCCGAGAGGCCAGTGGCTTGCGGAACTGGATTCCTGAGCCTTCGAAGGACATGACAGAGTTTCGAGAGTCGCCAACACTGCTCATCATGTCCGTGGCCAGCAGCTCGTTGTTCATCTCCAGAGTGCTGAGGAGGATGTTACCGTAAGGGTCAACCTAGAACAGGGCAGAGAGAGCGAGAGCTAGCAAGGAAGTCCTGTGCATGGTGCACACAAGGCCATGCTGTCACACTAAGTGGGATGATTTTGAACTGGTTTTGGTGCAGTGGTGTCCCTGGTTATGTTGTCTGTGGGTACTGCACCTGCACTTCTGAATCTGAAAAGGTTGTCCACTAATGCTGGACCTGAAGGATCAGTTACCAGCACTTGTAGCTTGTAAAAGGGATAATGTGATTTGGCCAACAGAGTAGAACCACAGGGGTACTTTTGGGCACACCTTCCTCTTGCAAGAGGATGGCCTTGATGAGACTTGCTTCGGGATGATGACCAAATGACCAAGCACAAAATAATCCTGATAATCACTGGGAAGGGGTCTTCCTAGGCATCTATCTGCAAAGTTCAGAAGACCTATGCATGCTGGACAAGGTAGCTGGAGTTCATCTCTACTGCTGAGGAGAAAGGCTGCTCCACAGGTCACCCAGGGTTGAATGAACCATGGAGAGTCTGAATTCTCCTGCCACAAGGAAAGAAGGGGACAAACCTGCTCTCTCACCCTCTTCTCCTCGTAACGGTGGCGCTCATTGTTGGCCTTGCTGATCCGTTCACTCTGTTTCTTCTGCTGCCGGGGGCCTCGCCCGAAGAATATGTAGTTGACAAAAGCATACTCCAAGAGTGCCAGGAACACGAAGACAAAGCAACCCATGAGATAAACATCAATAGCCTTCACGTAAGGGATCTTAGGGAGGGTCTCCCGTAGGTGGGTGTTGATGGTGGTCATAGTAAGTACCGTGGTGACCCCTGCAAGGAGAAGGCAGGCACTCTGTTACCAAGGAATTGGGGGGTTCTTGTGATGGCGCTCTCAGCTTTCTGTCCCTCCTCCCAGGCAGGCGGAGCAGCAGGAGTGATGGGAGCAGCACAATTGGGAAGGAAACGGTAGTTACTCTAAGACCAGATGTCCGCTATAAATCACTACAGAAAATAAACCAGCATTCAACGGTGGGAGGAAAAGTCCAAGCTGAATATCACCAGCATGATAAGGATCAACCACGCACTGTTCTCTAAGTCCTTCCTGATCCTTCTTCTTTCCCTCAGAGGGGCAGGAAGAATTCAATTTTGCTCTTAGTCTTTCAACCTCTTCTCCTCCCTTTCTTCTACTTTATGAATTCCTCAGGCTTCCCTAGGCACTACTGAATGGCTCAGTACTCTTGACATGAATTTATAATCTGCTTTTGTCTTTCTAGTGCCATGAACAGGAGAAAGACAGAAAAAAGTCCCTCTTTGTGGCTCTCTCTTCTATGGCCTGCCTCATAGCCTTCCATCTATATTCTTGACCACATCAGTTCCCACCTTCCTTTCATGAGCTTTGCCATGCACTGCTTCAACTGTATTTACATCCACCTCACAGGGCTCTCTGTCTCTCCTTGTCAAGTCTGCATCCTGAAGCAAACATCTCCTGGTCTCACTTTATCTTTTTTCCCCTTCCTGGTCTCCAAGAGCATGAGGTACCGGTAGTTATTCTCATGGTCTTCATTCCTCTTCTTAGGCTTTTTCACAACATTTCCCTTTCTGTGATTTGAGGATGGCCCCAAACCTGTCTCCTCTGCAATCCTCTGCAAGCTCTGAAAAGATGGCACCCGGTTTTCATACTTCTTTGGGGGCAGCTGCTGTGTCTCTTCAATCTAATCGTATTTTCTCTCTTTTCAACCTCAGCTGTCCCACTTTTCTTACTACCTTGATGATCCCCTTTTCTCCTAGTGTCTCTTCTCCCCATATCCCTGTTGGCAGTTCTCCAGATCATATCCTTTGCCTCCAGCTCTCTCAATCTCCATGGCTTCACTTGTGGTTTCAGCTCCCACCTCTAGATCTAGTGATAGCTTCCAGATATCTCTTGCGACATGCTGGATCTCTCTTTGTCCTATTTCCCCTAATAACTACCATGTATTTACTGTCATTTCTGATAAAGACCGAAAGAACTGAGAGTTTTTGGTTCAAATAAGAGTAGAAAGAAAGGAGCAATGACAAGAGCTTTAAAATATCCAGAAATTAGGTGCAAAGAAAGGGGGAATAACTAATTCTCTATGTTAATTATTTACAAGACAAAAAGCTTAGTGATTTAAACTGTAAGAGAGACTTAGAACAGAAACAAATATGAGTTTTATAACAGTATGAGGAGGTCAAAGTGCCCAGAGGAGGCTGTTGAGTCTCCTTTCTGGTATCTTTTTAAGGTCAGGTTAGACAGAGAGCTGTCAGGAATGGATCGGGGAGAGCTCTTCTAGTCCTGATCATCTACAGGGTTTTTCTTCTGTCTTCTCCTGTGAATCCAGACGTCAGCAGAAATCCAGCAGCTGTGTGTCTCATCTCTACCCTTCTGTCTGTCCTGTCACTCTGCCAGCAATGTCCAGTCTTTCTCTCCTCACTGGTAACATTAAAGCAAGTGCAACTTACCTTTAAAATTTGCAATGTTCTTGTTCTCTCCCTGTTTGTCTGCTTCAGCATCTCCAAATGACCACATTCAAATCCTTTCCCTTACCCACCTTTGTAAAATCACCCTTCTTCTGACTCTACCAAAGCCTCTGCCTTCTCCTAGAGTTAATTTAAATCCCCAGACTGTCTCTGTAAGACCCAGCCCTCCACCTTGGCTCCACTGCCTTTCCGAGCCTTTTCTCACTCATAGCGGAATCCTTCTCCCTCCGCCTTTGCCTCTTCTGTCTCCTCTGCACTTTCTATAATGTTGCACAGCCCCATTCTCATATGCCAGTCATCCACCCTTTCTCTTGTTCCTTCTTCAAAATTCTCATCTGCAATCCACCCCCATTTCCCTTCTGTTGCTTAAAAGACCTCATTTTTTTTTCTTCGTATAGGAAAACATCCCAGTTTAGGGAAGCATGTGTTTAAGAAGAAATTGGACTTTAACTACTGTCCTATATTTCATGAAATATCATGGCAATGTATAATGCTATTTCAATTATTTTTATCATCTTTCACCATTCATTCACCATCCTTACTGCTCTTTGCCCACCCATTCTCTGAATTTATCATCCAACTAACATACTATCAGAATACCTGTTGATTAAGAGGTGCTCCGACTACTTTTTCTTAAGAAAACAGCTACAAACCAGAGTGAGAAAACTGGTGTGCTCATGGCACGTCACAGTATCTTATGTCTGAGAAGATGTGACTGTTTATGTGTGTGTTATAGTCTTACACTCACAGACATTTACAGCACAGGTTTTACTGATTCCAGTAATATGAGCTAAAGCTTTGGAGGTACTGACTTTTCTAATAAAAAGGTGTCTCTGCAGGCAATGTATTCTCGGGTTTGTTCTAGAAAAAATCATTGTCCCTTGGGAGGAAATGACTAACAAATCTGATTTGCTTTCATTGCTACCTCATCAAAAAAGGAAAAAAAAAGAGAAAAGAAGAAGAAGGAAAAAAAAAAGGTATTTGCTTTCTCAGGGCTGTTCTTGTTGACTTCTCTTGGAATACACCTTCTTTAATATATAATGAAGAGGTACTTACCCAGTGCCACTCGTGCAGCAGAAGCATCATAGTTGATCCAGAAGGAGACCCAGGACAGGATGGTGATGAGGATGGATGGCATATAAGTCTGAAGGATGAAGTAACCAATGTTCCTCTTAATCCGGAAACTCAAGGATAAACGGAGATATGAACCTGTCAATGAGATATTAAAAGGAGATGAGAGAAAAGCAAGACTGCATTTAGAGTAAGAATCCAGGTTAGGAATCACAATTGCATTAGGAAAATGTGCTCAGGAGTCAGTGATAGTGAGGAATCTCTCTTCTTTCCTTCCTATGATTTTGCAGATTCAACAGCTTTAGGGAGAGGCTCTTTAGCATCTGCTCAATTTGTTCGGAATATTAAGAAGAAACTCTGCCTAAGTAATAGCATTATGTCAGACACCATGGGAGAAGGTCCGCTCAGCACTTGGATGAAAACTGCCATTATGCTACATGCCAATAAGATAGAGTCTTACACAGGAGACTTTAACCCTAAATCTGGATGCAGAGAGATGATTTCCCATTGTTTCGTGTGCTGGCTTTTCCTCCAAACAGCAATGAAGAACTGGATCACATATTTCCCATGCTGTTCTAAAAACAGGTTATAGTCAGACTGGGCAAATTCATATGCAAATGGAGTGCTTTAAGTTAATCTGCATTTTTTTTAAGTTCCTGTAATTTTCTCCTAATCTTTTAGCAAACCTAATGAGGATAGTAACAACAATAAGTATTTTTGCAGTCCTTGCACTGGAGCAGGGTCATTTTAACAGACGCAAAGCACCGCTCTTTTGGTATTTTTCTGTAAAACAAAGTCCAAGTCTTTCCTCCTCCCCATCCCTGTCCCTAAACAGCATGTCAGACTGCCTTGAAGGTGTTGGTTTAACTGATGTTTGGCAGTTAATCTGTTAAGAGAACAATAGTCTTTAATGGTCAAAGGAGGTTAGGTTCTCTCCCTATCATATACCTTCCGCACAGCCTTGAACAAGATACTTCACATCCCAGTCTTTGCAGGTCTCAGCTATTTAGACTCAAGCTGCTGCAGGGGCCAGGACTGCCTCTCACTGAGGATCTCCAGAACACCAAGTGCATGGGCCCCTTCTCCTGGTGTGCCCCACAGGCACTATTGCAGCAACAGCACCATCTGCCACTGTCACTGAGAGTCTCTGGCACTGCTTCCATGGCATCTGGAAGACCATCCTATCTCACAGGTGTGTGGCATACTGCTTTGGCAGGGAACTGCATGCCACATCAAAGCAAAGACAGTAACCAAAAACCAAGCCCCTCCGACTATTCAGCTGGCAGTATTTCAAACACAAAGGGTATTCTCTGCAGGTCTTTTGACTGTGGTGTGCAGCTGGGTTTCTGTCATTCCATAGACCACTTGCTTCTGAACAGAAATATACTTCTGCTTACTGTTATACTCGTCTTCAAGAAGCAGTTGCAAATCACATAAAGATAATGAAAACACTGTGAACCTTCTGATGAGGTTCTGTTCTGAGCTCAGTGATGTTTTGCCTGAGAAATGGAAATAACTGCAGGGGGAAAAAAATCAAAACATCATCCAATAACTCTCTGAAAGCAGGCACTCAAAAAAAAAAAAAAAAAAAAAGGCAAACTTGGTAGGCACAGAAGAGACCTCCTTCCAAAGGATCAGGGTAAGGATTGAAGCCCTTAAGTTGGTGCTTCAGTAGTCAGTCAGAGGAGCAAGGACACTGACTTTGATCAGCACATGTCCCATGGCATCCTTTGGGTTCAGACTCACCGGTGGTGAAGACCACTTCCCTGCTGACCAGCCTCTGCTCGATTATGGTGAACTGGGGCAGTTCTAGCACCTCCATCCCCGTGACGGCAGAATCGTTGCCTTGCCAGAAGAACACAATGTCATCAACTGTATAACCATCTGCAGAAAGACACAAAGAGAGAAGTGAGCTGACAGGCTCCAGCAAACGTCATTTTTATTAAAGTGACCTGAAAGAGGATCCCAAAGGAAAGCCTGTGCCATCAGAAAGCATGTTTAGCCCCCTCCTGCTGATACTTCGGTTCATGAGCTGAGCTTGGCAGTAGGGTCACCAAAAGAAGCAAAAAAAACCCTCGTTCAAAATTACCCACTTCTAGCTAGGATTCTTCAGAAAAAAAGTTGTAAAATTGTCCAACATCTCTTGACTTGTGCTAGATAATCTCTGCAGCTGACATAGCAGGGACTTGTAGACCACAAATGCACCAGTCCAGCGCTTTGCTTTTTAAAAACTGCCGCCTTTTACCAGAAGGGGGAGATAACACAATGCTTTGTGATGGGGACTCAGTAAACAGGGCCTCTAAGCACTAAAAAACCCGAGGAGAAGAATATTTACAACAGCAGTGGAAAAGGAAACCAGAGCAATGGAGCATCGCCCTCTTCTAAACACTCTTGGTCAAAGTCTGGAGCTGGAAGGTGGTCAGGGTCTCTGAGAGAGGCTGCCACTTAATAAGAGCCAGCTGAAAAGAGCATCAATTGGAGGTAAAAAAGGAGGGGGGTCAGGCTGGCAGTGCAGGCTTCTCTCTTTGGTTTCAGGTAATGGATTCGGTCAGAGGTTAACTACACCAAGGGCTGCTGACTGCACCTCTTACGCTGACCCCAAACCACGGCTGCCACGTAACAAGGGATGGAGGAGCTGAGGAGCCCAACACGCAGCCCCAGGAGCAGGGCCCAGGGACTCGCCGGGGGCTCCGGCCTCAGCACCAGTGAGGCCCAGAGCAGCAAAGGAGGCTGCCCTGCTCTAGCTCCAGTGCTCACAGCCCGAGGACAAAGACTCGTCTCCAACCGAGAATTAACGTGGTTGTGGCCAGTTAGGTTTTGAGGCACCATGGCTGCCTCTTCTGCGCAAGTCCAGGGGCTGCCTTTTTTCCAAGCAGCGTGCCAGCACGCAGAGGGCATGGGAGCATCTTTGCACGTACACCAGCGCTGAACCAAGGACCGCAGGGGCTGGGTTCCCTTTAGAGCATTCCCAGAGCGCGTCCGTGCAGAGCTGCCCCGCAGCACGGCGGCCAGCCCAGCGCACAGGCCCTCGCGGCAGAGGGGCGGCTGGCCAGCGAGCCCTGGCAGGGCTCTCCGCGGGCTAGCGGCCACCAAGGACGCTGCCACCAAAACCTGCACCGGCTGATTAGCGAGGCCAGGGGACAGGCAGCAGCTCAACGCAGCACGGAGGGGAAGCGCAGAGGCTCCCCCGACCCAAGCTGAACGCACTGCAGGACCCCAGGGCAGAAAGTCCCAAGCTGCCGCTGACTTCAAAGCTCGGGACTGCTCTGAGTAGGGCCCTGGACAAGAGACATCCTGAGGTCCCTTCCAAACTGACGTATCCTATGCCTTACTCTCCAAATCCATGTCCTTCCTGCCTTCTCAGTCATTGCTGCACTTATTCACAGGTGCTAAAAAATAGTAAGAGTCCTCTAAATGTTAAGGCAGATCTGCCCCTGGTGTAGCTCAGCTAATGGAGGCCTCCACCTCCTCCTCAGCACGGCCTGCTTGGCCCCTACTGCAGTAGGTGATGAAACGCTCATGGGTATAAGTGCACTCAGACCCAGAGGTTCAGGTCAGGAAGGAGCTGGGTCAGGAGGGTCGTCCCATCTGTTGCAAGGGTGTCACAGATTGTCACACTGCCTCGATTACCCCACTTTCATGCACAGCAACCGGCATTTGTGTCTGGCTCAAGCTGCCCTCGAAGAGCAAAGTATTGAGATCAAGTGTGGAAAGCATCAAGAGGACATGGAGGCGCCCACTCCTCCTGGCTGTTGCTTCCAGTGGCTTAAACACTCACTGATAAAAACACTGTGTGCAATTTTTATATTTGTATTTATCTGACTCAGACTTTCAGACACGAGTGGTTGTTCTGCATTTTTCTGTTAGGTTATTAAGTCCTTTCCACCCAGCATTCGCCCTCTGCAGAGGTGCATGCAGCTTGTAAACAAGTCACCTCTCCATCTCCTTTGCAGTAAACAAACCAGATTGAGCTATTTAGGTTTCTTACTGCAAAACATCTGCTCTAGCCCTTGAACCACTTTTCAGCCTCTTTTTTTTTTTCTTAATTCCCCCTCAACCTCTTCTGATTTCTCAACTTCCTTTCTAAATTATGGAAACCAGAATTAGACATGGTCCCTTTCCCAGGCTTTACCAGCAATGTACACAGAGGCCGATCGATTCCCGGCTCTGACTCACTGCTCCCCTGGTTTATATAATCCAGGCTCACTCCAGCCTTCTTGCCAGAGCTCTGCTACGAGACCTCCGGCAGTGGTGCTCAGCCACTGCGATCCCTTGATCCTTCTCCCGCGTGGATACTCCTCCGGATACAGTCCCTCAGTCTGCCAGCCCGGCCCGTGTTCCCACACGCAGACACAGGGCTCCACATTTAGCTGCATTCAAATGTATTTTGGATGCATTCGAATTTGGATGTATTCAAATGTGCAGCGAGCAAGCTACGCAGACTGCTGTCCTCATCATCCACAAATTTAACAGCAGTGACTTCAATTTTACTTCCTGATCAGCGATGAAAATGTCAAATTACAGTAACTAATTTTAGGAGATGTCTTGGTTAACTAGTTCCTGCTCCATACATTCTGTGACCTGACGATATCAGGTACTGATCTGGTGGGTTTTTTTGATCACAGCATTATGCAATATGAAATCAAACCTGTTTTTCAGGAAACTACTTTTTAAAGTCATTCTAAAGGGAAAGATTGTTCATTCTAAAAATAAATACTTCTCTTTGATTTCCAGCTTTTAAAAGAGAAGCAAATTTCCATTTCACTTTTAAAAAGTAAAGGAATGTTCAAAAAGACAAGTCATTCCAAATTTATAAGCCATAAAGTATTGATACAACATTTTGAAATGTCGGATTAACAGCCCGCTCATTGCCCAATTTGAGGCCCTTTCCCTGGGCACTGGCACACGGATATGCAGGGGGGTAGGTGGAAAGGGCTGCTTTTCAGGACGGGGGAGTCCTGTCCGATTGCAACATCACTGACAGATAAACTTTCTTTGGCAATGCAGGTTGTCTGCTGTTACCCCTCCTGGCATCGACCCTCGGTACCCCTGGCCATGCTGTCGGCTCCCCTCCCTTTTGTCACAGGTATTTTGCAGAGGCAAAAAGCAGGCAGCGGTGCCAGAGGTAGCAATGGGGAGAGGTGGAGAAGGAGACCCTGCCACCCACGGCTGCTTTGCAAACCCATCTCGCCAGCACCACTAAAGGATTATTTTGGCGGATGTTTGGTTTTTGTGTGTGTTTTTAAGCAAGCCCTGCACAGGACTATCGTTCCAGAGCTGCGTGGACACAGCCGCAAACAAAATGGAGCCCTGCGGTTTCAAAGGTGCCAAGCGTGTAAAGAGACAAAAGCTCGGAGGAAATAAACGCTGAATCTCTTCATCTCCGCGTGGATCTTGGAGCGATCGTAAGGAAACGTTGCTTCGGCTAACAAATTGGCTTGACATGTCCCATTAAGAACAAAACCGCAACGTGGGGAACTGTGGGTAATTCCCTGCCTTCTGTTTGCTCGGTTGTACGGTAAGCTCGTCTCAAACCCCGGCAAGCGCCAGCGATGACATGTCATTAGTGCCTCCAGCAGGACCTGATTTACACGTCCCTCGCCACCCCGGCGAGCGCTGCGCGTCCCCGCAATCCCAGCGATGAGCGGGGCTGCCGGGCGCGGGCAGCGCGACGAGGGCGGCGCGGTGCCTCCTCGCGACCCTGCCGTGGGACCGGGAGCTCCTCTAGGAAGGAAGCAATCCCTGATAATCATCGCTGAAGCTGCATCATCATTACCGAGCGGTGTGCTGCTCCGGAGCACTCCCGCGGGGATTCTGCGGTGCATTTTTATGAGGGAGAGCTGGACTTCCTCCGCCACTGTGCTCAGGAAAGGACTTTTACAGGAGCCAAAGAAAATTTGTGCGGGAAGGGGCCTCAGGAGGTCTCCGGGCCCACCTCCTGCTCCAAGCACACATGACAGTAGGGTTGGGGTTGGAAGGGACCTCTAGAGATCAACTAGTCCAATCCCCTGCACACACAGGGACCCCAAGCAGGGGTCAAGCAGGGTGGCCGCGAGCTCAGGCCATGGTTCCCAGGGCCTCCGTGGTGCCAGAAGAGGCTCCTACCGCTTCCCTGAGGGCAAGGAGCGTTTCAGTGCCCCGCCACCACAGGACCTCCGTTTCCTCGGCTTTGAACCCCCAAGGCTCTCCCAAGGAGGTGCTTGGACGCAGGTGCCTGGTCCTGCCTGTGGGCCCTGATGTGGCTGCAGCCACTCTCAGCAGGTCCCCCCGGGGCTTGGGGGACACGCTAGGGGACCAGGGGCCGCGGGAGAATGCCGGGGCAGTGGGGGCGGCACGCGGGGTGATGGGGGGCGGCCCGCAAGGCGTACGCACAGCTCTCGATCTCCAGCGTGCAGTTCTGCTGGTCCAGGGGGTACCTCCTCAGGTCCATCATGCAGGCGGCCG
This sequence comes from Eudromia elegans, assembly GCA_003342815.1. Classification (NCBI taxonomy): domain Eukaryota; kingdom Metazoa; phylum Chordata; class Aves; order Tinamiformes; family Tinamidae; genus Eudromia; species Eudromia elegans. The sequence goes on along the minus strand of PTEX01000024.1, from coordinate 1,194,189 downwards.
TGGTGGTGATCCTGAAAGTGGGAACACACAGACATCAGAATAGGAGCTGGGGAACCACCACGGAAGGCACCGCGGCTGCGAAGGCAGCACTTGGGGCTGCGGTTTCCTTGGCAACCAGGGAGAGCAGCAGTGTGGGGACAGGATGCGCCTCGGTCGCAGGACCTGACCCTCTGCGGCCCTGTCAGCAGGACCTGACCCTCCGTGGCCATGCGACGCGGCAGGGACTCGAGGGCCTCCATCTCCGTGCTGGAGACAAAGGATGGGGGCGCAGGCAGAGCTACGGCCGAGGCGAGGAGGAGAGACGTTTCTATTTGTACGGGAGGCAGAGGACACATGTCTACAAAGCCGCAAATGGCTTGATTAAAGTGCTCTGCAATGAGGTGCGCAGAGGAATAATTTATCACGGCGTCTCCCCACTTCCCTGCCCAGCTGCCCTGCAGAGCCGAAGCGGAGCCCCTTCCCTGCCCCTTGTCCCCACGTCCCCCCAGGACACGGGGTGCCCATCAGCGCGGCCTCCCCTGCCCACTGGCGCTTGGCTCCAGGAGCAGACCTGCTCCTGCGCAAGCGACTTCATGTTCAAGACGTGCCTAAGGTTGGCGTGCTCCCTTCTCACATCACAAAGCACACAGAGGTGGAGAAGGGGACCCACACAGCGTTGGGATGCCAACGCTCGGCACGCTTTCACAAGGGCCAGAGGTACAAAACGGGTGCAAAAATTCCGCATGTGCCAAGGGCTGCCACAGCAAGGAGGATCTGTGCAGGCACACGCTGCACATTGCACATGAAGAAGCATCACCCTCCATGGGGAAAGTGGGTGCGAAGCAGGGACGGGGCAAATCAACAGCCAACTGAGCAGCTTGGCCACGCTGCCCTAGAGGGACCGTCTTGCCCCTACTTCTCCAACGCTCCACTCCCTTCACCCTTCAGTGCAGCCTCCTTCCCAGGCAATGTGTGCGTGTAGCGCTGAGGAGAGGGGAGAGACTGGTGCATTCCCCCCTCTTTTTTCAATTAACCATCTGGAAGGCATTAATCAAGCTACACAGTTTTTTAGCTACACAGTTTTTTTTTTTTTTTTTTTTTTTTTACTATGTAGGCATAACCAGTGAACTGTTAACGAGGAAGCTTTGTTATCTTCTGCGCCCTGTGGCCTGGCGCAGAGGCAGAGAGTGCAGGATAAAGAAAGGCAAGAAAAAGGAGAGAATGAGATGGCGAATGAGCAAGAAAAAAAGGAGAAATAAAAAGCCAGGGGAATCAATGAAGGAGAAAAAGACAGAGGAGGAAAGGGGGGAGGCCAAGCTGGACGGAAGGCTGGCAGGGATGGGAGAGGAGGAGGAAGGTCAAGCAGCCGTGCGGAAGCGGGGTACCCGGGGACGGGGGACCGGCGAGGCGAGCGTGCCGCTGAGCAGCGGCTGCCGCTTTAAGAAGCCTCGTGTGCTAAATTTATCTCTCTGCTGTCTGTGAAGACTGTTTGTAGGAGATGAAGCCTTGAGGAGAGCCTTTGCCACTGCCTGCCGCGCTATAAATAGCGCCGAAGAGACGGAGGGAATTTATATATATCCTCACTGGGTCTAGATACAACATTGCAACTGCCCTCTCTCCGAGCAGGGGGCCTAAGCGAGCTCTTAACCCTTTTATCTGTGATGCAGCCAGGGTGGAGGAGAAAGCACAGGGGGGAGAAGGATAACAGCATGGGAACCGCTTAGGAATTATCACTGTGGCTTTGGGATTGCAAGTGTTGGTTTTACAGCCTCCGGACTGGGCATTTCTGGGAGGGCTGCTGGAAAGACAACGCGTCTCCCACCGCGATCCTCCTGCACCGATGGTGGTGGGTGTAGGACGCCGTGGCGGAGGCGCAGATGTGCAGATACAGCTGGGGGCAGCTACACCTTGGCAGGGCGGTCCGGAGGGGCAGGGTCCATCGTGGCCAGCCGCTGCGGCCAGAGTCACGAACAGGTATGACTCATTCCCCCTGTGCCGCACACGGCATTCACCGTATACATTATACCGCACCCGTGGGATACAGCAGCTACAAATGCGTTCGCCTCTTTTCCCTAAAGTGCGAGACGCAAAAATGTATTAAATGGAAATTTTCCACCCCATTTGTGGGACCCTGTGGGCTAAAACCTTTCCACAGCGTCTGTCCCACGATTGCTGCCTGGCTGGCTAACTTTGCCACAGAAAGGGCATTTAGAGGAAGACTTTTCTGGCATGGGAGGGCTCCTCCAGGCTCGCAGCAGGATTTGCTTATCACCTGCAGTGCCTGTTGGAAACGCAGAGCACGACACAGTGAGCTATGGCGACCATGCTCCATGCGCCAAATCCTGCTCTCACTAGCAGCTAGCATAAATCCAGAGCCACTCCACTGATTTCTGCAAGATCACACCAATTTACAGCAGCAGAGATTTACATCAGAGCAGAATTTAGCCCTGTTGGTTCAAAGCAAAGAGAACCTAGAGACAGTAGAATGGAAAAAACAGCTTAAGATGGCATCAACCCCAGGGAATCAGACAACCTTTCTCTATGCTAAAGTGTGGGCATATCTACATTGCGTCCTTCAGAGACATCCCGCAGGCTCCAGGTGCAGAACCTCTCGTGACCTTACTGCAACACTGCCGGGCAGGTGAGAAGCAGGGATATTTACCCTGCGTGTTTTACTCCGGAGCCTGGGCTAGCACAGTCACGCACTGCTGTCACCTGCCTTTCCAGAGCCTTTCTGCTGCAGGCCCACAGCCCACAGGGCAGCTCTACCTAGCAGGTCCTGGGGACCAGCAGCATGGGAACCACCTGGATCTGGTGGATAGAGATCACCTGGATCTTCTCACGGAGCTCGAGTGGGATAAGATATGAGGGGCAGCTGGCCCGGGAGGCTGGGTTCAGTTCATATCCTGCCTCTGGGCTTCCTAACCCTTAAGAAAACAATCCTTCCTGGGTTAGAGCCAATGGTATCCCAACCAGGAAGGGTATTTTTAATTCCTCAGTTCTCAGACACATCATAGACACTCAGTGTCCTTTGCCATTCTCTGCCCAGGGTCTGCAGGTGACCACAGCATCACAACGCCTTTCACACCACCAAAGGCAAGCCTGGCCTTTGCTGCTTCAAGCAGCACCCATCACCTTCGGTGAAGCCTGCAGCCTGGCCACAACCGCACCACGCACTTGTCCCTAAAACACAGGATTTTGGTGCCCAAGAGGAGCCAACATGACTTTTATTTTTTTTTGTGGCTCTTTTGGTGGCTGCATAATATGGACTTGTGGGACCCAGCAAAAAGATGAGAAGTTCTGCTCACTTCTTACAGCTAAAAGAGGACTAGAACAAGAGTAGGGCACACCAGTGCATGTGTCAACTCACAGCCCATCCAGAAGGTCAGGGGACCGATCTCTACCTAATGCTGTGATGGCTATAAATATATTTCCTTGTTATGCTCTGAGCTGATGCATAAAAAGATTTGCTCAGTTGACACACAAGACACACAGTGCACAGGGAGGACCGACTGGATAGATGTACAAGGCAGTGGCTGCACAGTGAGGGACCACAGGGTGGCAAAGGTATTTGAAGGCTGATAGGAGAGTAAGAGGTGGAAAAATGGGGAAAGGAAGAGTGATGACAGAGCAGTGACAGAGGAAACAGGAGCAAAGAAGAGAGACTGGAGAGCACATAGTGAAGGACGGGAGGCCTCTTGAGTACAGAGCATAGGAGAGAAGAGGCATGAGGAGAACTAAGGGGAGAAGGAGCTGGGCGAGGTGAGCAGGAGGAAAACGAGAGGTTCTAAGAGAGAAAGCAAGGAGTGAATACTCTGCGAGAGAGGAGATGAGGAGACAGGAGAAACCAACCCCTGCAAACAGCTTCAGACAGGGCACTCTGCCTCCAGGAGGAGGGAAAAGGAGAGAACGGAGCACAGGAGGGGTGGGTGGACACCGGGGAAGGACGTCACAGTCCCTGTGACATTACAAACGGGCACTGGAACCTGGCCAGGCTGAGTCTTCTCCTTTCCTCTCGCTTTTATATCATCTCTATCCCCTTTCCTATTTGTGTAGTGTGAAATTCCATGGGCTTTGATGTAGATTCACAGAGACACTGCCCATGAGAGGCTGGCCTGCTTCTTGCATGATGCTCTCAATGAACCAGTCTGCTCTCCCAGCCTCCTGCTGGCAGCTGAACCTGGCCACCACCCCCCTCTTCTCCTACCAACCCCCCTTTACTCCCTCAGTCTCTATCCCCTTCTTCAGAATCAACCCCCTCACAGGCTACAACTCTTCTACCTCCCTTCCCTCAAAAAGGGCACAGTCATGCCCTTGCCCTAATTACTGCTCCTCAGGTCTTTCAGGTGGTCACGCTATCAAGCAGCTGGCCTCTCTGCCTTGCTCCTCTGGCACTGCTGGTAAGGGGCACACTTCTTCTGAGGGAAGACAGGGCTATGGGGAAACCACCATGGATCTTGAAAAATGCCAACCCTCCAACAACAAAAAACAACAACAAGAACAATACTCCATCAGGGGATATCAAGCAGTTCTGGAAGGCTGGATGAACATCCTCCTGTTTCATAAGCACCCAGAGGACCTCAGCAGAAGTCTGAGGTAGCCCAGACACCTCACTGTGGACAGTGTCCTTCAACCCAAGTAATAGACAGAGACCATTCCCAGAGTAGCAGCCACAGAGCTCTAGGTCACACAACAAGGATGCCAGGCCCAAGCCTGTTCCAGCAGGGAAGCAATGCCCATCCAAAGCCCATGTCGCAAAGGGAAAACACAACCTCCATCCCCCTATTCCACCATCAGCCTCTGTGAGCTGAGCCTGGTAGTGGATGAGACTGTTCCACCACATCTGTAGCTCAAACGTCTGCACAGCAGCCCAACACAAATATTTCAGCTCCTCACAGACACGCATATCATGAGCCATTTCATTCCCTCTCTGATTTTCTTCATTGCTCTTTATTTATTAATGGCTTCTTCTGTCTTATTTAGAATGATTATATAAGGTAGCAGACACAGAGCAGCACAGAGCTCAGCTCTGCTGCTGAAACGTGCCATGGTTGGATCTCTCCATCTTCTTTTTCATCCTGGTCCTTACCGACTTCGGCTTCTTTCTCAGACGAATCTGCCTCTAAACTTCTCCTGTGAAGGCTCTTGGCCACCCATTTCACCCTCCAGCAGAAACAAGCTTACCAGCAACAAATGGAAAGGGGAAAAAAATTGCTTCCCCAAAATACCATCTCATTTCAAAACAGCAGGACCAGGCTCTGCAAGAGGACTGGGGTGGGGGACGGGGAAAGTTATGTATCTTGAAGGGATCTCTAGAGCAAATGTGGTCCCCTTCCGCTTACGCTGACCCTTAGAGAAAGCCCAAACTGCTGTTTTAATGGGAGGGGAGGGAAGAGAGAGAAAATCATTTTATCCTACACATTCTGAAATTCTCTCATTAAACATGATGGTAGGTGTCACCTTCGGACTGGCATTAGCACAAACTTCAAAGGACCCAGAGGATTTACAAACCCTCAGTGATTTACTCCATTCTTTTGCCATGATCTGATCTTTGCAAACTCCTGGAGGTCATTCCAGAACCAAAAGCAAGGGCAAGACATGGAGTGTTTTCCCTCGAGTCCATTCACTTAACATTGACTCCATAAGCCCTGGCACAATCCTGCTAAGGTCACTCCCTTTCCAAAGACATCAGTGCTTGCACAGGCAGCCTTTGATAAGTAGTGGTACACACTGCACTTGAATTGAATTAGATGAGGGAGAAAAAAACCCAAAGTTTTTCTAGACCAGCACACAGGGCACCGATCCCCTAACTCAAACAGCTTGTTGCCCTGTGCGAGTCCACAGCAGAAATGCCGTCGCTGCAAGGTTTGCTTTTGTGCCTCCTCATAGTAACTGGGCTGTGTCTGGCAAGCTGCTACCAGGAGTGGGGGGCAAGCGACACCCAGGTGGAATATGCTTAGCAAGAGTTTTATCTGCTACACTTGCTTCAGAGAGCGGCCACGTCCACCTGATGGAGCAAGAGGTCCCTTCCTTCTACAGCATGAGGCTGGCATGAAGTTTAATTAATAGGACAGTAACCCACGATTGAAATCTCAGAGATTTGGTAAAAATAGATAGGGTCCAGCGAGGGACTTGGATGGATGGCTGGGACAGGACAGCACGGAGGAAGGAAGCAGGAGGCATTCACAGAGCTGCTAGGGTAAGCTGGGGATATGGGCTGTGCAAGCCCTTCATGTGGCTTATGAGGAGACAGTGGCGATCAGCTGCTTCTGCATGTGCCTCGACCTCTATCCTGCTACTAACCAGCTATGGGAGATGTGTCACAGGCAGCAGGTCAAGCTGAGCCAGGAGAGGCTTGCCTGGTTTTTGCAACATTTGGGATTGAGGAACAGCTCTGGCTCAGTTCTAGCTAGCTCAAATTTCTTCCTCAACTTCAAAGATAGTATTCTGAAACTTCCTATTTTTTTGTGAACTTTTTCTTTCTTAAGCTTCTTTCTAGTTCTTCCAACCAGGCAGCACTTCATCGCAACCACAGGGTACAAATTACGTAAGGGGACCTGTCCCTAACAGAGAACCAAGCTTCTGATTAAATCCATTTGCCCTCACTCTCACCTAGTTAACCTTTCTCCCAACCCCACTCCTGTCCCTCCGCATCTTTCCACTAAGTCACTGCCCCACAGCACATCTCCACAGAGACAGTTGGACTGGATGGACCCAACCCCACTGCCCCAAGCCCAGGCTGCCACAGGAGCAGTTCCTGCTGTGCCACGTGCGAGGGGGAGCAAGCAGAGCCTCCCAAGAGAGTTTGATCACATCACCCACTTCCAGGGAAGCAACCGGGAGCAACTGGGAGCGCTCGAGTGCTGCCTTGCCCAGGGCCACGATCCCTCCCGCGTGGCTCGGCAGGCGTTTGCTACAGAGCCCGGACTGGGGCTCTGTGCCCGGGGAGCAGCTGAGCGGTGGGAACCCACCTCCGAGAGGCAGAACCCAAGGGCTGCCAAAGCGGGCACACTTAGCTGTCCTTGTTTCTAAAATGTATATTTTCAGTTGTCAGAAGTATAGCAACTCACTTTCCCCTTGCTTCCAGCAGCCAACATTTACACTGATGAGGATGATGATGAGGGGTTGGCTCCCCCAGGAGAGCACGCACCGGTCTCCGTGCCCTGCTTTGCCCCAGCACCTTCGCACGCATCCAAACTGCACGGCTATTGCCTGCTCCCCCACTGCACACCCCGTTGCAGTGACTATCACGGGCACGGAGAAAGCAAAACTCGCACTCACACCCCCACCACCTTCGCAGGAGATCCCTTATTCTCTCTGCACAGGAGAGAATTTCTCTCCGTCATCAAATTCCTCTGCAGTTTTTCAGCTGCTCAGTTTACATCGCCTGGGCTCCCTGCCAGCCCCGGCATCGCATCTCACTTGCCGTCCACTCCGCGTGGCGCCCGCTTCCCAGCACCCCAGCCCCTCCGCATCCCCGCGGGCGGCGGGATGCACTCCCGGCACCTCAGAGCACCTGTTTGGCTGGAATTCAGTTTTGTCCCCAAGCAGAACCAAATCAAACAGCTTCGAGAGTGCCCCGAGGGATGTTTTTAAGCTCATTTCACAATGCGGCCTCAGATCAACCACACGAGGATTTCAGCATTGTTACGGATTTTCTGTTTTTAGCTCTTTGAAAACAGATAGTGAAATATCGATGACATCAGCATCTGACAAGGGTCCTCTTGTTTCACCAGCATACAAAGGCAACATGGTCTAGCAAAGGATATAATCTCAGTCCACACTATATTCTAGTTGCCTTTAATGACTCCAAATGTGAAGATTGAGAACGCAAAGCTTTTTGGATGTTACAGCAGGGGTGGGCTGGACAGTCTGGAGGTCCAGAGGAAGCCTTTGATGAGTCTCTATGTTACTCAGATGTCAGCGGTGCTAGTACAGGCATCCTGAAATAGTGAGGGAAGTATTGACAAAAAAATGAAAAAATCTCTGCCTAAAATTAGGAGAGAAATGCCAACATTTTCAGAAACATTTTTCTTAAGTGAAATATATATATATATATATTTTTCTGTTTCAAATGTGATGAAACCATTGCCATTTCTGACAAAAAGCCACCAGGAGTGGAAAATACACTAAGTGCAACTGGTTCTAGCTGGTCTTCCCTTGCCATTGTACCTGCCTAGCTCCACTGCCCCAAAGCCCTGTCTCTGTGGGTGGCTGCTACAGGCCTCGCTTCATCCTGCGGGCTTTCCACATTGCTTTAGCACTTCCCCACCGTGTGCCACACGAGACACTTCCCTCTGATTGAGAGTCACTTTTAATTCCCCTAATTTTAATTTTGATTGAGGTGTTTGCGGGCTAGACAAGCTCATGCCCCAAGGTGACGGGTTAGGCTTCCTCCCTCAAGCCCCAGCAGCTCAGCCGGGTTCATACCCTCCCGTCACAACCCATACACCCTTCATGTCCATTGAGATCACAGAGCCTGTATCTGGGCTCAAAGCCCCCGTTTTTCCTTCTGGGATGCATGCCATCTGCTAGCTTGCAGAGGAAGGAGCTAGGAAATTCCCATCCCAACTCCCATGCATGTAGCAGCCCCAGAGCTGCCTTCCCTGGTTCAGTCCTTTGCTGTTTATGCATCCCTTTTGTTGGAGACTTGGCAACCAGCTCTTAATCCAAGCCCAGTGTGAATTAATTTGGGAGTAAGCTTTTGTATCGCATGCTTTCCTAAGAGGAGGTTATATTACATCTGCTGCACTCCCTTCATCCACTTATTTGCTAATTCTATCAAAAACCAGCATATGCTTCTTCGACACAGAACTGTCACACTGGAACAAAGTGAAGGAGAGGGAAAAGGGCTTCATTTCCTCATGGAAACAGGTTGTCTGAAGCTTGATCTTGTCTCACTGAAGAAACAGAAATACCTATTGACACCTGTGTGAGCTGAGTTGGACCTCGGATCTGACCGGCGCTTCGAGACTGATCCCGCTGGATCAGGTGCTCAGCGCCAGGCCCTGCCGGGGTGTCATCCTCCCAGGTCTCTGACATCAGAGACCGCTGGAAAGAAAAGGGACCGTGGTGCCACAAATAGCATCATTGAGTCACTTTGCTACGGGAGCAGCTCAATGGAGGAGGAAGCGCCTAGCAAGAAGGTAGCAGGAGGAGCAGAGCTGTGGTACCTTGCTTGCGGAAAAACAAACAAGCAAACGAGGAGCAGCAGAAATTGCCTCCTTTGGTCCTTGTCCACCAGGCGGTTCCATTTTAAGAACCCTTCCAGAGGATGCTAGAGAAGCCAACAAGAGCAGGCTTCAAAATACGGGGAGGATCTGCATTTTTCCTCCTTTTTGCGAGGCAAGCACAGGTACAATTTTACAGCGATAAAGGGTACACAGGTGAATGGGATCACCGTTTTCTTACTTTCTTACACCTGCTATGCACGTGTCTATGTATTCTGGAGTATATCAATTATTTGCACCTGCAAAACTGCTCCTAGGACTCCCATTGTCAGCAAAACCACAGGTGCAAGAGTCAATGCAGAAAGGAAGCCCTAATGAAAATGTTGCTCATACCTCTATGAATAAAGTTAGAGAGACCTCTAGCACTTGGGGCGAGGGGGCTGATTTGTCCCTCCAAAACCCAGTGTACTTTAACAATAGGAAAAGCAAGGCACCTTGACCCAAGGTTCAGCCCCAGGAGCTCCCACTGACGAGAAGAGCAGCTGAAATTGCTCAGTGCTTGGTTCTTGCAATTGCTGTTTTCTCCAGGGGCAAGAGAGCAGCTTCCAGGAAAAACAGCCAAAAGTTAACACACCACAGGCAGCTCTTACTACAGCCCTGGAAACAACACGGGCAAAGCAGCCGCCATTTTCTTCCTTGGGGCCCGAATGCAACTTTCCTTTTGTGGTACCCATTTATGCAGGCCAGCGCAGAGCTCCTCTCTCAGCACTGCTGGGCAGGGAAGGAAGGAAGGAAGGAAGGGAAGGGAAGGTGCTGGCGCAGGCTTCCTATCTGGAGCTAGCACAAGTGCCAACCCTCGAAGGACTTGTCACCTGTGCTGCAGGGTTTGCACCGCTCGTCATTTGAGCTGACTAAATGGAAGCTGATGTTTATACACCAGCATTTCTGCTTCTTTAGCCGTGCAGGTGCACGCGAAGGCTCCCCGCGCGCTGGGGAAGGCAGCTCTGCTGAGAGGGGCTGGCTCAGCACAGAGCAACCTGAGCTCTGGTGAAGCAAGCACAAGCTTCCCAGCCCCGAGTGGCTGAAGTTCGTGCTCCTGCCTGCCCCGAGTCCAAGTGTTTTCTCGCCCTGCCCTTGCTTTAACACAAAGCAGGCGATCTGTGTTAAACCTGGCTGAGGGCTGCATGCTTTTTGCTGTGCAAGCAAAGCCTGCCCAGGGCTCCTTGGCAGTGCAGGCCCTGGGCAACCTCCTGCCTGCATCCAGGGACAGCCCTGCTAGTTAAAGAGGAGGAAATCATAAAAATAAAAAAGAAATATATTAAAAAAATCAGACTTTGCCACAAACCACGAGGCAGCAGAGGAGCTGATACTGTAAATGGGAAGGGGTGGGTGTACCCTCTTTGAGAGGGAAAGGTCTTTCCTCCCCCTTTGCTGCACTGGGATGTAAGCCCAGAGCTGCTATCGCAATCATTTGTGAATGTGGAGGCAGCTCTAAAAGCCAGCTGTGAATTTTGGTAGTTGAAAAGGAGAAAAAAAAAGTGAGTACAGCTCAAAGCAGACAAATAGGGGATCGAGAAAATCACTACCTATATTTCAGCCGTAGGGCCCAAAACCGTCATCTAAATCTTACCTATGGCTGCAAACTTCTCATTCCGCCCTCTGCTCCCTCCCATTTAACTTTCCTATGTTCCCTGGCACTTCACACATCCAGATAATAAAGTAAGGCCAACCTTTGCCGCCTGCACTGCACATCAGCACAGCACTTCCAAAGGCTGTGAACTTGGCTCCATTAATTCATTCCAGACACCACAAAAAGCCTCCTCACTGAGGACTATTTCCCTACCAAACATGAACTTTGAAGCCTCAATCTCCACAAGTGCACTGGCAAAGACAAGAGACACTTTTTAATAGCACAAAAACATGCTTCTCATACTCAGAAATGACTAGAGTGTTTTGGCTCAAATGCTACGAAATTCAGCTTTAGATACCACACTAATGAAGACCCATCTCCATAGGCCAAACTTGCAGAAAATTTTAAGCAACTTAGAATGAGTTTCAAATGGGAGTGTTATGCAACGTGAGTGACAAGAGACATGAAATGCACAGAACTCACTATTCCCATTTCCAATACTTGTCTATGTCAGCACGGGAAACAACCATTCCCAGCCAGGGTAAGAATAGATACTTAAAGTTGAGCAATATTTGAGTAGATTTTGCTCTTTTTGATCCTTGCCTGTGCTTAAAGAAAATGCCAGAATCTCTTCAGGAACAGGTGAAAACTGAAACGAGATGTCGCTGTTCCCAGCCACCATGGAGAAAAGCTTCCCCTCGGACTTACCTCAGGCCGTAGAGGACGGTCCCATCAGGATGGAGCCGAATCATGCGGTTCTTCACCGTCACGCCGTGCAGAAAGGACTTCTTGTCGTTCAGGAAGTAGGTGTCAGGCAGCCACAACTGGTCAGCCACCCTGTTATCCAGGGTCAGGTTGAGGGGGAGGTCGTTGTACGCTAGGCGTTTGTCCCGCCAGCTCTGCTGGAAGTACATGGTGATGGTGTAGTCCTGGGAGGAGAAACACGCAGGCGTCAGCTTGGCCTCCGCACAGGAGCACCACTCCCAGTCCCTTCACCCCGCTAACGCCGAGTGCTCTGTAGGTGTGCAAGCTTTTTGTACCAACGCGCCCAAGTCTGCACCTCCATGGACTGTGTGAACTGTACTGAGGAACAATGGAAACAAGCCTGAGCCTTGGAGGGGACAAAATGACACTGCACAAAATAACACCTAAGGTCACATCCAGTGACCTAAGGTCACATCCAGAGGCCCTCGCTCAATTTCTTCAAAGATGCATTCTTCAAAGCACTGTCCTACGAGAACTATGGATTCCTCCCAGATATGCCAATAGAACAGGAAGGAGTTTGGCACACATGAGTGACAGAAAACCTTGTCACAACAGGTCTTAGATAGGCTGGGAGTCACGTATCTTTGACAGGGGAGGCCTGAGTGGGTAAAACAGAAAATAAGTTTGTAGATCCGAGGTGGGCAGGTCAGCAGTGGTCGAGCTCTGTAAGGCAGGGAAAGCGTCAGTAGTTTTACACACGTCTATAGACAGAAAAAAGCATTCTGCAAATGCACGAAGATGATCTCGTGCAGTAAAGCCCTGAGCCAGGGCACACACTATGTCTTCACGTGTACATACCTGCAGTGCCAAAGGCCCCCGGGCCACGCACGCTGGCACGCGCTGCGGGAGCCAGCCCCGGTGCACGGCCCCGCTGCCTGGCGCCCTGCTCTGCGCACCGGCTTTGCTCCGCGTCTCCCCAGGCGAGCTCACCCCACCCCACCCCACGGCACCGCTATGGCCGTTTCAGGTACCTCGATTCAGAAATCTAGACCCACCCGCATGTGCAGAAGGTCACAGAATAAACCCTTGGTGGAATATGCATATAAATGCTGTATCTGTCATCTTCTGTGTCATATGGAAAAGAACAAAACACAGTGACAGCTTTTTGGCCAGGAAATTGTTTTGCTTTGCTTTTTAAAGGATCGCTAAGTTTTTGCCCAAGAGCATCTGTCAGAGACCACCACATTTTCTCGTTTGGTCAAGACCTTGCATAGGAAAACATCCTCCCTGTTACTCTCCCAGGGGGCTGCACCTGCATTGCAGTGGGAGCCCAGGGCAGACAGCAAGTGCTTGGAGCTTCTTTCCTTTGTGCTATCTGTCCTGCCCTGCTCCAGCGATGCTCGGCTCCACGGCAGCCATGGCCATGCTCCCCTCCAAGAGCTTCACGGCACAGCACAGCAAAGTGTGCCACCAACCCACACCTCCCAACTCGTGACAGAGCTGAAAGAGCTCAGCCTCAGCCAGGCCACCCCGCTGTCATCGCGGGCTCCAGCCTGTCCCCAGGAGCTGCACACAAGGCATTGCACCCACCTCAAGGGGTGAGGGGCTGCTGAGGGGCTTCCCTATACAACACGCTCATCTGGACAACGTCCTGGAAATCTGCAGCACTGGATAATCACGGCCCATCTGGTTTCCAGCACTGCCCTTCACCCCTTTTTCTCCTTGACATCTCTTTGCCGTTCTCGTGCTCTCCCTACCCCAGCCCTCGGCTCTGCCACAGGGCACACGGGGGTTCTGGGCAGCAGTGGAAGAGCTGGATAAGTGTCCAAGGAGCAGGGTTCTGCGTCCGGCCTGGGAGCAGGGGTGTCACAGACATGCTGATGGGCGCCACGCCGGCGTGCGGGCAGGAGGGATCTCTGCCCCGAGCGCCGTCCGGAGCAATGGGAGCAGCCTAGGGAAAGGGGACCCTCCCGGCCCTCCTCCCGGAGGACGCGCCAGGACCTGCTTCAGGGCATGAAAGGCACCAGGGTGCAGGAGAGAAAGCACCAGGCCTTGCCCTGCCCTCATCCCCACAACACCCATTCCAACCCGTACAAAGGGCATCCGTGCCCTCTGCCCCAGCATCACCGTGTGCCAGCAGGCAGCTCTGCTGGGCCCGTCGGCTCTTGCCCTGCGCACCCTGCCGTGTCCTTCTCCTCCCCATCACACACAGGTGACCAGGCTCCAGAGCTCATGAGACGATCTCGGAGTCTGCATTCCAGGGGCAGGTAAAGCAGGAGCCAAGGGTGACCTCTTTCCTCGGAGCAGGAGAGCCAGGTGAAGCCCACGCATGCGGTGTTTCGCAAGTCCAGGAATCAGAAGGTTTTCCTCCCAGCCGGGACTGTTCTGGGGTTTTATCTCACACTAACACAAGGCTTCCCCAAACCTCCCCGTGACCACTGCATTCACAACCTACCGCCTCCACCCGTGTGCCACCCAGCATCACCAGCAGAGAAAAAAATCGGCCCCTTTACCAGAAGGCTCAAAGAAAAACTCCAAAACCAAAGAGGCCAGGAGCGCACGGACCCCTCCAGCTCCCTCCTTCCAGTTCACTGTCAAAACACATTAGTGGGACACCACAGCTAAGCTTCCTCGGCTGCCTGTGCCACGGATAAGCAGGGGAGGCCTGTTTCCCCAGACGTGCATCCTTGGTAAGCAGCTTTCTCCAGTGGGGCTGCTGGAGAGGTGACCTCGCAGCAGAGACAGAAATAGGAAGGTTTCCACACCCCTTCCAACCCCGTTGTCAGCAAACCAGGCCCTTTCCACACTGCACTGGTGCTGCTCTGTGCGAGTTGCATTGCAGAGACCTTGGAAAAGCAAAACAAGAGGCTGGAACAACCGAAAGGGAATGGATCTATTGAGTTCTGTGCCTCCCTACAACATCCTTCTGGATTTCCACCCCCAGGAACAGCAAGTTTTCCAGTTTCCCCTGCAACCTTCCTCTAGCCTCTACCATAGCTTGTCTCACCATGTCTGCCCCCTCCTCCCCCGACCAGCATCAGGAAACTGAAATACTGCTGTCGACAGCCTCGCAAGGAGAGCCCTTCCAGAGCCACGCGAGCCCTGGGGAGTCTGGCCAACCCACAGACTGTGCTCTGCTTATGCTAAGAGAGCTTGGGTCTTTCGAACGAGCCGCTTCTCCCCGTGTTTCCACCAGTGCCTCCCTCCGGGACGGACGGTCCCTCGGCTTGCTCCAGACTGGCACAGGGCAGCTCGCGAGTTGCAGGGCTCCCCGCTGCAGTGCCTGCGGCCCCCATGGGCCCACGCGGCTCCGCAAGGCTGCCGGCAGCCCAGCTGGTGCCGGTCACCGCTGCTCCCGTCACCCATGCAGTGTCCAGAGGGCCCCGAGCCAGCCGGAAGGGCCGTCAGCACGAGCGGCCCACCGGGACCTGCTGGGTGCCGCCCTGCAGCCTCCTCTGCTTCAGGGATCACCTCACATGGGCAAAGAAAGGGGCCCTCCTGCCAGCTCCTGAGCACAGGGTTCTTATCATCCTTCTCCAGCCAGGGGAAGGAGGCTGACAACTACAACCCTATCAATGGCCTCAGTCCTGAAACTCACCTGAGATCCCAAAACAAAGATCACATACTGGAACAGATGAGATGTTGACAGACAAGAGGCAAAGAGGGGACCAAGGAGAAGATGTTTCCTGGAGAAACACCAAATTCACAGTGCAGCACACACAGATATTATCCAGGTTATCAAGGGACACAGTAGATACAGCTAAAGGAACTTGCTTTGCAGGGCAAAGCAATAAGGAAAACAAGCTGTGTCCCGTTTGCATTTAAGAATTCGTTTCCATAGGTTTATAGTCCAACCATCTTTTTCCCTTTCTGCTATCCAGGCTGCTTATCTCCTTCACACAGCGTCCCTTTGGAGTTCAGTGCTCATCTCTCCTGCCGCCTCTCACATGAGCGTGCAGACCACCACTCTGCTGTACGTCCCAAGAGGTGCTCTGCACAAGACCACCCGGTCTCATCTCAGACACACAGACAGCTCGGACTGTGTTCCACCCTTATTGAGGTATTAAGGATTACAGAGAAGGGAGACAGCAGGAAGGGGAAGAACTACTGTATGGGTTAAACACACGAATACAGAGAGAACTGAATGCCCACAGCATCTAAGTTCTTGCAGAAGAACAGAGTCAGGACAGGGTAGTGGTGATAACTTTCCAAAGAGCCCAAGGAAGCTGCTGCTATGAACACATTGAAGACAGGAGCTTAGCAGTACTTGGAAGCTCTAGGCACTGCTGTGGAAAACATGATTGTCTGAGCTAGAAATGGGAAAGTTTAAAAGGAAAGAGCCCAAGGACATAGACTCTTGTGCTGCAATAGGAAAGCTCTAGCTTCTAGCAAGGAGGCACCAGAAGGAACCTTCCTGGGCAGGCAGCTTCATGGGACCTCTGCACAGTTCCCTGGGGACACGGACCATTGGCAGTTGGGTGAGACCCGTTTCTTCTGCGTGACTGTGGAGTCCTCTGTACTAAGACAAGGCTCCCAACCAGAAACAAGAAGTGTGCATGCTTATTGGCACCTCCAACAGGCTAGAAACCAGGATTAGAAATGGAAGGAGTAATGTACGTGGATCAGCATGTTGTCTTTTTGCAGACTACGGCATTTCTGGCTGTAAGGGTGTCTCCTTTGCTTAGACCAGCCTTGTCTCTGGCAATGACTGGCACCTTCACTTTCAAAGCTTCCCCTAGAAAGGCCGCTGCTGCTGTCTGCAAGGGGAGGCTGCCTTCCACCAAGCACATTCCTAAGCTACCTGAAAGCAGTAACTTTCCTGCAAGGGACAGTGCCCACCCTCCTGCTGCTGCATTACTTGGGACACAGTGGAAAAGGAGATTTTGCAACTTGCCTCTTTGGTCAGCTGCACCACCTGACTTCTCAGCCTCAATTTTGATAAAGCATCTCCTTACTGAAGGAGGAAGTCACCAAATAAGAGTCCTACTTCATAACAGCAAATGACATATGGTCTCCTTGACCAAGATCATAAAAGAACATTAGGAAAGCCAAGATGCTTCAGAAAGAGGAGGAGAAATGGAACACCTCTGTCTTGCTGAAAACCAAACTGCCACTGCCAGCAACTAATGAACAGTTTGTTGGCTCCAACTTCTTTGATGATTAACACCAGCTCCTGTTCCTGCCATTCTTGGGAGAGAAACTAAAGGACAAAGGAGTTTCATAGTATGCTTCATTTCAAAGAGGGTGTAGGGGAAGTCAGAGGAATTGTTTGTCAGGGGAGGAGACAGGATGTGCTTGCAGCCAGCTGCAGAGAACTGGAGCAGTGTAAAACATACAGGAGAACACAAGGACAGAGCAGGAGGGCTACAGTTCTTGCATGAGCTTGTTAAGCAAGCAATCTGCTGTGCTCTCTTAATGGATTGTCCATTTCTACCCAGATAAGATAAATCAGCAGGCTCCAGACCTTAACTAGCACCAGTGAATCTGCCATTAGTAAAGACATGACAGAAGTCTTTCCAGCTCTAAGAGAGTCCATGTGTTTAGACTCTCACCTTTGCCTAGGGCAGGAGGAGGCAGCCCTGGCACTTACTCCGTTTTCCTTAGGGACAGCGTTACTTTAATTTCTCTTTTGATGACCAAGTTACAGTTCTGAAGCTCTGCATGACAACTGTTATATCATCAGATATTGCTCCTCTTCGTCAGCCTCAGCCCAGAAGATGAGAAGCTCATTCTCTCTTCCCACCTCTCCCCTTTTTGAGTAATCAGGTGTCACTTCTGACTTGGGGATCACAAAAGGCTTTGACAACACAAACTCCCTTCCATGTGCTATCCTTGCCATTAATGCAAGGGCACAAACGTGCTGGCCTCTAGGATATGCTGTGTGCAGCAGGTCTTTGTGCTCGTGTACTGATTGTCTTGCAGGACCTGAAAAGTACTTTTCGTAGAGATGTTCCCCTCACTGATTTGATCTACTTTTGTACTAATTTGCATGTGTTTAATTGCTGAATGCATATCCAGAAACTGGGACAGATACCAGCTGTATTCTCAACAGGTTGGGTGTGCAAGTAAACTGCCACTTTGCTGTCCTATTTCTCTCCTGCCCTGCCTCATCGCTGCAGCACTTGGGTTGGTGCTGATCCTGCTGGCGTAAGACAGACGACATACCTTAACTGGGTCCCAAGCAAAAAGGAGGTTGATCTGCCCATGAAAAGGCTTTCAGATTTCTGATCCTGTATATCAAAGCTCCCAAACAGGAGGCAGTACCAGATGTCCTCTGCTGTACAGCCCCAGTCATGTTGGAAGCAGAGGCTGAGAGGAGAACGCGAGAAGTGATGGGCATAGGGCTGAATAGTACCTGCCCCATAAGCACATGCAAAATATCAGCCTTGTTTGGGGTCACAGGCAGCCGTCCCCACATCACCACCTACAGCATGCCGAGCTACTAGGAAACAAGGCCCCGCAGCTTCTGTCCTTAAGCTGTAAACACTGTGAGCTGCTGAGTACTGGTTTCTGCTGCCCTGCTTTCTTAGCTCTGCTCCCCATGAAGTCTAGTGGCTGGGCAAACCCTGAGCCTATTCTGTGCCAGGATGAGCAGGATGGTTTGGCCTTCCCATTCCCGAGTCACTGCCCAACCTTCACTCCAGACCCCACCCAAACTTGATAAACTGTCTCTTTTTCCAGGTGGGGGCTCCTTAGCCATTGAGCAATCATCTCATCTAATATTTGGTGCTAACACCTACCAGGCCAAGCCAACATAGCAGAAGAGTTTGCTTCATCCAGACCACCAGCTGTGGCCGAGGAGCAAGGTAGTACGTTAAGTTCAGTAAAAGGGAAGGCATCAGTCTGACTTTCAGCCACAGAACTGAAGGGATGAACCTTCTCATCTGAAAGATGGACTGAAGCTGGGGGAAGGACTCCTGGTAGTACCTAGCACACCTAAAAGTAGGTATCAGCTTAAAGCAGGAGGCGTTTCAGGCAACAGGTCACCACCTGAGAAATCCCTTTCAGAAGGGCAAACCAGATGATGACCTTGGGCAGGGGAGCATGCCCACACTCCCCCAGAGAAGTACAGTATCCTACTTTTTTCAGGTAAAATCTGTCCTGGGAATGACTTGACCAGCGCAGAACACAGAGCGTGGCTTGCGCCACCTCCCAGCGACACAGGCTCATCCTCTAGGTTCTGCCACTGCATCAAATGGCTTCTCAAAACGGCTTCATCAAGTCTTTCCAAATCCCTACTCTAATTCTTACCCTATTTGCTTAGGGCAAAATCTTAACTTAGACCCTTTTCTTGCTTCCCTTAGGTCTCTCTAGCTACTCTGTACGTCTCTCAGCTTCTCCCAGCCTCTGTTCTGGTATTTCCTTTCCTGCCCACCACTCTTACTGCCTTACAGCATCCCCGTTTCCAGGGGCCGGCTGCAGACACATGCAGACATATCTAATAAACAACCATTAAAGCTCAAAAATATGTTTTTAAATAATCACTTTATATTTAATTAAACATGCAACAACTACCCTATTAGACTAAATTAAATTTGAGCAAGACATTTAAGCAGTGACTGGTGAAGATATCAGTTGCTAAAGCCTGCAGAAGGGTAGAGAAAGAAAACTGGATTGTAGCAATGCAGAGGTGATACAGGAAGATCATTCATGCTACCTACACCCTTTCAGAGAGGCTTCACAGCCTTGGTGCAAACCCTCAGAGAATTTTTTGCTTTGCAGTTGCTCTCTTACCTCTTGCTTGCTGAGAGATGCTTGCGTTAAGTAACCATCAAAAAGCAAGAGGCTTTCTAGCAGAAACAACACGTTAACGAGGAAAAACAATTTCTCTAAAACATTCCCAGAACTCTTCACTTCCTGGGCCTATTTTTGTGTTTGGTTGGCTTTTAACCAAACACCTTCACCATCTTGCCAGTAGTCTCAGTGGACACTAATCCTGTCAAATCTTGCCCCAAACTGGGTGGGTTCTGCAGCCCTCCTTATAGCTACTGCCTGACAGGGAGCACAGCACAAAAAACTGCAGGAATGGGATGGTTGAAGGGAGACTTCTAAAGCTCTAAACCCCACTGGGATTAGACAGTTCGGAAAACATCATCCCTGGATATGAACTCCAGCTCACCCAATGCTAATTCCCTAGCAGTCCTTGGGCACTTTCACCTGCTTCGCTTTTCATCTGTAAAATTAATGCACTAATACTAAATTTCCTCCGTACAGCACTTTGGGGTACCTAGAGCTCAATGCAAGTGCTAAATGTGCAATGCACACCAGCAACTACTACTTCTTCATGGGAAAAATATTAACTAGAGCTTGTAATCCACTATGGCAGTCAAAAAGGATAGTGCAGTTTTGGATTGCACAAAACTGCTTAGCCAAAAGGTTGGAGAGGATGGTGCTAATTTCCTGTAGAAGACTCCGAGTTTGATAATGGAGAGGTTAAGGGTACTGAGGGTTAGCAGACACATTGCCGTGGAAGCAGGCGCAGGAAAGGCAAACAGAAGAGCAGAACATCCTGCCGGCAACAGGGTTCACTATATGTAGGGAAGTCTAAGGAATAAGAGGCAGCTCCATGGCTTGAAGAACAGGGGCCATTTTGCAGCAAACTGTGTCTGTACAACTGTGCTCTTAAATATTCCAAAACACCTGCATGCGCAGAGACCCAATCCTGTGGGGGGGGTGGCTGCTTCTACACGCATAACCACACTCTCTGCGGACAGACTCAATAGGATTGACTTACTGTTCGAGAGAAGGGGTGGAAATAAAGTGCCCCCACAGCAGTGCATCTCAACAGTTCACTGCATAATCATACTAGCACGACTGAAGAAAGGACAAGAGTAGCAGCTGGATAAATGGTTGCAGGGAACAACTTCTATTATCAAGCGTATTGACCAAGGGGTGTAATACAACAGAAGAGGTCTGGCTCTGCCTCCGTTATGGATTAGTTTGCCATCAGTTATGCCAGGATAGAGCTAGTGGAACCCGTCAGCATTCACAACAGCATCAGGGACTGCAGAACACATCCTTCCACTTTAGCAACCCACATCTTGACCGCGGGGGCGCAGCCTTGACGGGTGGGTGCAGTGTGGCCACAGCATCCGAGATGCAGCGGGATGGGAGATTCCCAATTCCGCCGAACCAGTCAAGCTTATTACATACAGGATGCATGAAGAAAAGCAGCAGAGACTTCAGCAGGGTCCGCAGGACCACAAGCAAGCAGGCTTTGACTTCGCAGCCAACTGGATGGCAGAGAACAAGCTGCAGTCCCTGTCCATGCTGAGCGAGTGCTCTCTGCAGTACCAGGACCAACAGTCCTGGAGCCAAGGAGCTCTATTTGCAGAGCTGGCTGAAAGTTATTGGCAGAGAGCCCATGCGAGCTCGGTAAATAAAGTATCCAGATAATAAAAATACCCAAAGGCACTGTTTAATTTTTCTGAGGGTTCTGATAGAGCCAGCCATACTGAGAGGGAATGGAAATCTTGCAGGCAGGAGCAGGGGCAGAGCTGCCCTTCCACGAGAGGAACATGAGGCTCCTGGCAGGTCTGTGTGGCCAGGTCCTCAAGACCATGACCTGCAGGGAGGCTGAAGGAGCAGAGTGACACTCTAGAAAGCCCAGGGGTGCTGTATGCCCTCCAGTCCCTGGAGCCTCAGCTCCAACCTCATGAGGGACAAAAGGGCTTGGGTGTGGTGCCAGGGTGACCTAGCCTAGAATGCATCAGAGCGGGGCCATGGATGGGGACCTGAAGGACCACAGGTGGCCTCCCCCTGTAGCCACAGTGAGCATGTCCTGGCTTTGCTTCCTGCTTCGCTAGGGCTTTGAACTGGAGCTCGGAGCTTTGCTAAAGGGGAGGGAGGACGTGCAGAAGGGCACAGTGCAACCTGCACCCTAGCACAGACAGAAAGAGGCCAGCTCCATACACCTGCAAGCAGTGACACCAAAGGGGACAGCACTAGAGAATCTACCCCTTCCCTCTTCATGCTGCCATCCTTCTGGCAAGAGCTGCCCAGAGAGACCACTTCTGCAGAGCAGCAAGGTCTCCTGGCGTTGCACCCCACGCGTGTGCACACCTTCCCTCCCCTTAAATAATCCTTATCCCTGTACTAGAGGGCCGTTCTGGACCTCCCAACAGCTCAGCAGATCCTCTCACTTTCCCATCGTTTTTCCTTGAATGTTCATCTTTCTCTGTAGCCTAGCAACTCAGCACAGACTCAGAATATTAACAGCTCCGGTCCCCACACGCAGTCTTCTCCAGAGGCCTGAAAAATGTGATAGCAGAACGGCATAGGGGGGCAGAGGAAGGACCAGAGACGTGGGGAGCCTGTGGGGAGCCTCTGCTTGGCTCTGCCATTTGGAAACAGCAAAGCTACTCAGAAGTCATATCTGCCACCTCCACTTAACATGTACATAACATATAGAGCTATATATAGCCCCATTTATTTACATATTCAAATAGCAGCACAACGTGCAGGCACTCATATTTAGATCTAGATTCTATATCAAGTTGCTGACACTCTTGCACACGCACACTCTATTGCTACACGCTTTAAATGTATGCATGGCAGGATGTCAGCAGGTCAGAGCCCCTCAAGATCTAATCTCATTTTCAATCAAACAAAACCAGATGAAGCTTTCACTTGTGAAAGATACTTCAGCATTCTGCAGTAATACCCTCCAATGCTGCAGCAATGCAACTGAAGCAGGTGGCAGTTTGGAACGCCATTCTCAAATACAGACAGCTTTTTTTTAAACAGATATATATTTACATATATTATATATACACATACACATATAGGCTGTGGGAGTTCTGCTTTTGCAAAAACCTGAATAAAATCCTGAACAGAAAGAATACATTTTTATCCTGTGCAAAGTCTTCTGCAGTAGCGACGCCGGGAATGCTGGAATGCAAGCTCAAGTGGTTCATGCCACTACATACAGCAGTGCGGCGTGCTCAGCTCTAAAGATAACCTGGCTGCTACAGGAGCAGATGGGGTATTGCAGCGCACAGCACCGTTCAGCCCAAAGCATGCTGCAAACACACCGTGGGCTCTCCCAAACACCTCCTCTCTTCTGCCATGGGCCGGAGTCCCCTAAGAAATTCAGAGTGAACTTATTCTCCTCAGCGAGAGCACAGAAATGTTCTCACGTGGGAAACACCTGGTGAGTAAAACGCTTGAACTCCGCTCCTCAGCGCTGGCAGCAGGTTTGACTCAGTCCTCCTGAGGCTCGAACTTGTGATACCGGAGGACTTGCAGAACTGCTCCTTAGGGATGAGAGCATCATGGACAGAGATATGCAAGGGGAGAACACGTCCTATAAACCATGCCTCCAGATTCCATTAGTGCTCTAAAACCTAGGGGCTAGGCTAGAAACTGGCAAGTCCACCCACTGATAGCATGTCCATAACTGAGCATTTCCAGCTCTGCAGATAAAGACCTTTCTTCAAACCCTGCGCTAATTACTGAGCGAATGCTACAGGATTGCTGTGAGGAACCACTACGGTGCAGTAGAAATTCCCAGGGGAGGGATTTGTTTCCCAGTCCGGCACTTACTCAGCTGAGAGGCACCTGCGCTTTTCTTTCAGCGACGTTCCCACACCTCGCAGCTCTGCTGACCCAGGCACACGGCAATGCATTCATCAGCCAACAAAAACCATCACTCGTGGACGTCGGTAACGGCCAAAACACCCCCAGACAGCACGACCATAGGAAACCTCCTGATGGGGCCAGCTACGAGGCCGTCCCCTCACTCACGGGAGGACAACCCAGGCAGGACAGTGGCAGTGGCCTGGCAGGACTGCTCTTTTCCTGGAGCACCACTTGCCTCACAGGCACCTAATCCCCAAGGCCTCAGTTCCAGAGGAGTTACTGGTGCTCTGTGGAGGTTCTAGCTTCCAGCCTGCCACAGTGTTCGAAGAAACTGTGTGGTGATATTGGGGTTGTTACTTAGCAACTAGGCTCTGTGAGAGGTACCGAATTTGACTCTCCGCAGAGTCAACCAACACCACAGCTAAAGCAATGGGGAAAATTCTGACATAGCAATGGGATAATCTGTGTAATATCCTGGAAGATATCAAAAAGAAGATTTTTTTTCCCCCCTTCTACAAATTGCCATAAATGCAGTAAATATTGACATATGAGTCACATTGACCTATTTTCTAGTTTCTAAGCCAGGACAATCTCTTGGTAACCAATTTCAGAACCAATGAATTTGGAGTATTTCAGGCCACTTCATAACTGTTTGCTTTATTCAACCTATCTTTTGCAAGAACGCATCCTATTATAGGACCATCCCTGCCTTTGGGGCATGAAGGGAAAAACTGCTTGTTCAGACCTGAGCTACCGCTCCTCCATCCCCATCCCACTGCAGAGATCCCCTCAGGCCAGAGGTTTTATCTACCTCAGTTCAAGAGGCCTTTCAGCACAGTCAGTGGAATTCCTGTTACCAGGAAGGTATATTCAGTGCGGTACAATCAGATGTGCAAACCCGACTCCTGTCATTTAAAACCAGGTAAGTGCTGGTGAAAGTCACCCCAAGTCCCAGCAGTCCATCACAAGATGTCAACGCTGCAAGGATGAAGCAAACTCAAGGCCAGCAGTAGCAGAGAAGATGGGGCACTGACATCCACATTGCCACAAGGATGTTTCTAGGAGCTCGGTGAGTTTCCACCTCTAGATGAACCACGGAACAGGCAGTTATGCCTCCAGCCTGCAGCAGGAACCTGCTCAGAGGTGGTATGTCCAGAGTGATTCGCAAGTTCCTCTTCCCCCTTCCACAACCAGCTTTTATCTCTCCAAACACTCCTTTGGCAGGTGGAGAGAGCATTGAGGTGCTGCTGCTAACCGAGAGGGCTCATGGCCACCACAAGCTCGCTGCTGTTGGGGACGCTGAGACACGAGGAGGCCACCGAGGTGCCGGTGTAAGCGGGGGCAGTGTGTGCGGCCGGGCTGCCCTCGCGCTCCTGTCGGCTCTGCCCGGTGGAGAAGGCAGTTTCACACGCACAGAGCAAGACAACCGAGCAGACAACCAGCCAGTGAATTACAGCCCTGCACACCAGGGCCTACAGGGACGATAACTGCATGACCTAAGTCACATTAAGGCAATCATTGCCAGAGGAAGGTGCGGAAATGCCAGCTCTGAAGAAGTCAATCTTCTCCGCTGTGTCTTTAATTCAAATCAAAGCACATGGAAATCCCTAGAATATAAAAACAACCTCTGTGCAACCTCCTGCAACACAACACGAGCACAGCCCTGCAGGACCATCACAGGACACCAGCCACAGTCCACCAGCTCCCCAGAGCTGCCTTTCAGCTTTACCATATTCCAGCAGCCTTCACTATTCAGAGGCCTTAAACACCACCTAGGATGTTGTGTACACACAGCTCAGTTACCACCGTGTGTCGCAGGGCTGAAGATTCCCAAGGCGACGGGGGAGCAGCACCAGAATGTCCTGTCAGACTCCTATTTCGTAGCACATAAATCCAGAAATCTCCAATATAATATTCAGATGCTTTAACTCATTTTAAAACTTTTGGATAACCAGGGACAGAATACATTCACTGGGAAATACCTATATGTCATTTCTCCATTATAAAAAAGAGATGGAAATTCAATAGAATATTCTCAGTTAAAAATAAGAAAAGTGTTGATATATTTGAAGAGAATATATGTAGAAGAATCGTCTCCTTAAAATTTTTGCTTGTTTGTTTGTTTGTAACTCAAGACACTGATATCTATGGAAAATTCTTTTCAGAAGCACACTACAACAAAATGTTCCTCGCTGCTCTTGCAGAGCTCCAGAGGGTCTGCTGGGAGCACTCTGAGGCTCATGTGAAACCTGCTTCCATCCTGAGGAAGCTAAGGATTTGTGTGCACAACTTGGCTGCCAGACACCGGGCTGAGAATGGACTGAAGATCACACATTCAGATCAGTGACCGCAGTCATGTATGTTTTCCTGCCTTCCCACTTTTTGGAAAGGTTCAAGGGCCAGGAGCTCTGTCTCTGGAAAAGTAGAGCCTTAGACACTGGTGGTGTGTATCAGAGAGCTGCTCTGTGGAGTTTTGCTGCCTACAAAGCCCACTCTCACCAACAACGCCCAGCATGCAGCAGAGTGATGCACATGTGCTAGTGCACACGGGTTAGGTTGAAAATGAACTTGTGCATTTATACCCTAGAAAAAGCAGAGAACTGCAGAGCCTTGCTGGGACGGATCCCACTGCAAAGACTGTAGTTCAAACGTGCCTAATGGATGGAAAATTTGGCATAATGTAAGGAGTGACGTCCTGCTGATGGCACAACAGACGTTATGATGATCTTTCCTAGTCAAGAATGCCCTTGTGCACACCCTGATCCACCTTGTTTTGAGTTGAAAACCAATTTAAAGCTCTTGCAGCTCACAGCTTGCTTGGGATATGCTTTACATCCATCCTGAACAGGGATAACTTCTTTTCTGAGCATGACAGAACTTGGTTTTCAAAACAAAACCTTGTGGAAGGTGGGGAACAGCAGGCACAGTGACTCCTGCCATAAGGCCATGAGGGACAGTTTGACAGCTTCAGTGCATCCAGTCTCACAAAGACACCCCGGCACCCGTGGGGCAACAGGCTCACACGAAGTAAAGGAAGAAGGATGCAAGGAAGGAAAGCATCAGGGTTAGCTCTGCCAAGTACCCTGTGCTGTCCCCCAGCAAAAGGGGCATCAACCCCATCAGCATCATTCCTTGAACATTCCCGCAAACACTTGCCTTGGAGCCCTCCCTTCTTACACTAGCCCTTCCACAATAATCCGCTTGTAACTTTTCAACTTGTCACCAGGTTTATAAAACTTTAAAGCTAGTGCTATAACAAACTGAAACAATGTTATTGCAGATGTAGGAGAGCATCTTGGGATGAATAAATTATAGGAGGCACAAAGAAATCACGGTGACAACAACGGCTGGATGCTCCAAGCTGCCTACAGTGTGCAGACACACAGGAGGGAGCTGGATTTAGGACTGCACAGACCATAGGGCAGGAAAATGAAGCGTTATGAAGGGTAACTGTCTCTTATTTTAAATGCCTACAAAGCTTTGGGTTATTTTTCTTCCTTATCCAAATAGTTCATTAATGCTTGAAGGGAGCTCGAACTGGCTGGTACAACAAAAACATGACCCCAGTGATTGCCTAGAGAGAGACGGCTACAGCTGGAAGCACCAGCCTCTCCTCCCACCACCCAGCAATTACAGTCTATCCTAAGCAGGTCAGTCCACAGCTGTCCTCCGAAAGGACACGCGGGAGCAGGAGGGAGAATTCCAGCTCCTTCTGAGGCAGGCGCTGCTGGATGCTCTTAGAGACGGATCCACCGAAGCAGGTCAGTTGAACCAGAGCATTAATCCGTTAGTGACTTTGGGCAGCATTCAGGTCACGTACCGCAATGACACAGAAATGTCTGTGTGCCCCTTGGACTGCAGAGGGACTCGAGGTCCGCGCTGCCTCCGCTCCTCATCCTCGGGAGCCAGGATGTACTACTAGATTTGTAAGCGTCTTGGATATCATAGTGAGAGGTGTGAACACAGTACTGTCCAGACAGCACCAAATACTGACAAGTTTCCAAAAATAGCAGCACATTGTTTCATGCTTACAACAATTCAACCATCTGTAGCAAAATGACATTTGCCAGATAATTTGTTCAGCCCATTTCCTTAAAGGACAATTAGTAGATACGACGCTTCCATTCCCTGCAGATCACCGTGGCTACAGAACATGGTGATGATTCCTTTCACCCTACCTTTAAATCCTCAGCTTGCAAATTAGTGTAGGATGTGAAAGACTCCAGCCAGGCCTTTCCTCTTCACAGATCAGCACTTTCCAGGGAGTCTGCCTGTGAAACATGCCTTCCCCAACACCTATTTGGCCTGGTCCATGCCATCCTTTCCCAGATATTTCAACTGATGTCCATGATCTTGGCTTGGGAAATAATCCCTCTCATCACTGACAAGAAGAGAGGCTGCAGCTCAGCACTGCTTACTAAGGCTAGATGAGTACACAGCAATAAAGTGTTGCTTTAGTGAGTCTTAAAATACGGCTGACCACGTACAGGCTGCAAGACGGTGGCATCCTGGGTATTTGTGTCCACTGGGAGAACATTACAGTGTTCATCACAATGCACCTAGAAACTCCCTGCACTACAGCACAACTCCATTGTGTGCTCTGTGTCATGACACGGAATCTAGGCATGGCCCTCAAGGAGATGGAGAAGCATCATCTTTGCGGACAAAGGCATCAGGGCCCATCAAGCTTGGACCGGCAACTGCATCCCAACATGGGGACTTCCAGCAGAGAGTGCTCCGGCAGAAAACCCTGTATCCTCCAGGGTTAAGTGTCACCACATCATCAACATCATCATTTTGGGAATGCAGTTCCCACGGGAGCGTGGCAAAGCGTGCTCCTTAGAGCACGGGTGGAGCTGTGCTGCTCCACAGCGCTGTCTCCATGGGGGAAGCTGTGGAAAACCACTTTTGAATCATGCCACAGCTCGCCACTGGCAGCACTTGTTCTCCTTCCATGGGTGCCGGCAGCAGCTCCGGGGTCCCAGGGACGGGCACCGCAGAGCTTGGGCTCTCCTCAGCCTGCCCAGCCTCGGCAACAGGCCCTTTGTTCCAGAAAGGATGTCTAGGGATTAATTAATTATCCGACAAGGGGCAGTAAGTAATAACACTCCTTGTGTAACAATAGATGCTATTTGGTTGCCACGACAACCCCGCTCCACTTGTGTGCCTATAATTTATTCATTGCACAGTCCCTGCCCCAATCACAGAGGATGCCAAAAAAAATTGCCTTGTTTTTCTTGCCAGGATCCATGTCCAAAGCAGGAGTAAGATGCAGCCTTTTCTCTGGAGTACCTGTCACCCAGAAGAAAGCAGCACATAAAATCCCTTAATCCTGGAAACTTGAATCACACACGAACTCTTCCCCATTCCTTAGACGTGTTCTTGAGGATGATTCTGATTTTTAAACCCTTTGGAAGCTGCCTCCCCCTGACACTGTAGATCCCAAGTGCCTCTATCAGGTGCCTCTATCCCCTCAAACATACACAGGAGGACATTGTGCTTCATAAGCTACAACAGGGGCTAGGAGGGATAATCAAAGCACAGAAGTGACATCATTGGTGCCCAGTAGGTCACAAACTGCACCACAGCTATCACAAATGCTCCGTGAGTCCATCAGTGGTTCTGTCCTCAAATTCTGTAAGACCCAGAGCTGCACGTGGCTGAGGGGTCAGGCCAGGGCATGGGGAGGCCCAGCTCCCACACACCCCACAGATACGAACGTTGCTCTTCTCATCCAGCACTCAATACACACATTCCCCCAGGGATCCTGGGGGGAAAGAAAGCAAATGTCACCTGGAGCAGGGATCACTGCCTTCACGTGATGAGGTTGAGAAGTGTTGCTAAGGGAATGGCTGCACCAGTACTGCTTGCCTGGCAAACAGCCTGCCTGATCACAGGTGCTTGCAAGAGGTGTATGGCAAAGCACTTGAGTCTCGTGTAGGCAACATGTTTCCAGCCAAAGATTCGTCCTCTGCCCGACTATGCCTTGTCCAGACCTCTTCTCACATCTATGAAGGAAGCTCAGGACAGTTGTAACAACTGAGGTAAATATCTCACTCCCTGCTGCCTCATTTATGTAATTTTGGGTCTTGCTCCCAGGCTATAGAACCGCACCATGAGGAGTTGTTCATCTTGACTCTAGAAAAGATGGGGACAACTCATCACACAGGGCAGCTCAGGTCCAAGTAAAGCCTGGGAGAGGAAATGATTAAGACTTGAGTTTTGTCCTGAAAGACAAGATGGATGTAACTGGGTTAAGCCATCTGGCTCTTCCACACTGAGCCTAAACTCAGGCACAGCTCCTCAGTGCAACAGGGACATAGATCTGTAGCAAGGTCTGAATTCCCATATGTGCATGCTGGCCAGTGTGAGTGCCATTGCAGCCTGAGGTGTAACATGCCATACAGGTAATTATGATAGTGGGGAGACAGTAAAGGAGAGTCTGTGCACTAGCAATCTGTTTCTTAGCTCAGACCAAGAAGAAATAACAATTATTTGGCAGAGGTTTAACTTGTAGGTCAGTAACACTTATCGTAACCAATGCCCCAGGCCTTGAGTTGACCCCTTCTTCCAAGCCTCTTGTATGAGAATATTCAAAACAAATGGTTGCAAATGAGAACCTGGAAACCCACAGGCTGGGCTGTACCAACAGGCACGTTCAGACGTTTCATGCAATTTAGAACCAAAGCAGCTAGTCTGATTATTGCTTCCCCTCCTCCCTGTTACAGCAGCCAAAAAATGGTGGGCCAAGGAAGCAGGGCAGGAGAGTCCAGAAACAGATAAATAGGACAGGAGCATTGGGAGACCAAAGTTTTAATTGACTTGATCAGCAAGAGCTCTAAACCGGCCTAGGACTCTTCTACCTCGGTCAAGCAGGGAAGAACAGGGCAGATGCTGCTAAGCGTGACCCATGCCAACTCTCCACACCACCCAGCTCTTTGGAAGGCTGAGACCCTTTTCACAATGCAAATACCTAAATACATGCCAAATTTCCACTGGCAAACCTGTAAAATCACCGATTGCTTTTCAAGCTGACAGTCAGGAGCTGATGGTAAAGCCACCATTGCCCTTTTCTCCCCCTCCACTGGAAACAAGTAGCAAGTATCTAGAGCTTCAAGCATAACCCTTAAAGACCAGGCAAGATGTCCATGCAACCAGGGAAGAAGGGTTAGAGATGAGCATCTCTACTCCCTTGAGCTCTTCCCTCCACACATTTGCACCTAACACCGGACATACTTAACCGAGCTACCACAGATGCTAACCCTACTAGAATTTACCTCATGTCAGCAAGCTAGTGATAGCCTAGTGCTCATTGACCACCCACTTCTGGCAGTAACACACGAGAGGTCTCTCATGTCTGCCTTGTGTTGCAAGGGTTTAACTTCAGTGTTGTTTCACTAGGGAGCTGGACCGAGGCTATGGAGCCAACAGGCATTCAGCACCAACAACACAGGCTAGAAGGAGGCAGAAGGAGGAAGGCTCATACTGAAACTCATACAATGAGGGGAAAAAAAAAACTTGGAGAGAAATTCAATTATTATGGCCTAAGGAAGTGTTTAATTTTTTTTTTTTTTTTTTGGTCACACTATACAAGAAGAAATTATACTTGAATTCCTTGCACTTTACTGAAGAAGAATCCTACCTTTTAAATCAGAGTTCCCACCATCTCATAAAAATTCTAACCACCTCCAAAGGAGAACAAAAAAAAAAACTTATGCCTTATTGGACAAGTGCCTCTTCTTCCAACAATTGCAGGGGAGATTTGCAAAAGTAGCTTCATGAAGAAGGTGGCAGCACCCTTCTCCTCCAAAGTACACTCCCAGATCTCAGTTGACTCTGAGGAGCCACTGTCTGGGATTTGTATCTCAAATGAAAATTGGAAGAACCGTTTGCTATCTTTTTATTTATATATATTTTTAAACTACTCACCATGTTGACTTCTGAGATTTGGTCAATGCTGGAGATATGGATGCTCATACCCACTGTGACAGGGTTACCTGAAACACAAAAGAAGCAGATTAGCCCCATGTTCAAGCTCTCTTCCCTTATCTCGTATTACAGCATTAACTAGAAGTGCACAGATATGATTTGAAACAGCCTCAGATTCCTCAAGCCCCAAGGATTTCCAAGACACTTGCTGAAACGTTCAGACAAGAGTAGATTTCTCTAACTCCCAGCCTTACAAACTCACTCCTAGGGGCAGTGCCGCCTAAGCTTGAGTTTCTAACTCCTGGAAGTTAATTACCCCCTTGCTATACAATTATCTCTGGTTATACCAAATAATGCCTTCAGAGACATCACTAGGCTCCCAGTGAGCTTGCACAAGGTGTTGCTGTTTGACCATAGACAGAGCAATCACATCCATGAGACAAACGGGCAGGAAAAATAACCCACTCCCCCCTCCTTCACCTTCCTCATGCTTCTGCAGTCCTCAACTTGAAAACTCAAGAGAATTTTAATACTCAAGGTTTCAGATGAGCACAGAGATTGGACCACTTTTAGAGGGGCTTTTCAAAGCAGGACTGCACTTGAATCACAGACCAGATTCCCAATCTTACTATAGGCATCAGGGTGCACATCCCCACTCCCCCCACACACATCCTCTTCCCAGGAGCCAGTGAGCCATGATACATATCCATGCCCCAGTTTTCCATGGAAATCAGCTCTTCCCTTACCAGTGATCAAGCCACTCGTATTCCACAGTAACAACCGTGCTACCACATGTGAGACATGCTTGCAAAGAAGCGTGACAGCGAAAGGTAGTTGCAGGTCGACCTGTTGCCTTCTCTTGCCCACATACAGAGATGTGTTACTCTTTCCCATGGGCAGGGCAAAGCAGGACACTTCACCCCCTACTTTCAGATAGGCAGCATCTCCAGCAGGATCCAGACATGTACCCAGTTCTGCCTAAGCCCTTCTGACTAGCAGCTCCCATAGACAAGCAGCAGGACAGTCCTTGCAGGGCAACTTAAGCTGTTCAAAACTTTATCCACCTGGTATGAAAACCAGCAAAGGGCCTTCTGCAGCCTGAGTCAAGATTTCCACGTGCATCCCACTGCCCATTAGCATCCCTGTTTCAAAGCCAAACAGAGACCCATCCTACTGCAATCAAAGTTCCTCTTCCCACACATGCCAAGTGGGAAACAGTTCTCCAAGCTGCAGTACTAGAAAGGGAACGGCAAGCTTCTATGCCACTCAAGGTATTAACTCTTCCTTGGACTCATTAGCAGATCTAAGTGCTGAAATATTTGCAGATAACCATGAAATGGCTTAGAAAGTAATTAGGAGACTGGGGGAGAGGGGAGAACCACACAACTGGAAATGAAGTGATTTTTTAATTACGTGTTACCAGAAGTAGGGAAGTAGTGTCATTAGGGCTTCCTTGGGATTGGCTGCATGGATAACCGAGACCCTCTGCTGCAAATTAAGCAGCATTATCCTTTAATGGAATATGGACAACACTGAAAACATCAGAATCAACAACAACTGTAATTAGACCCTGTTATGCAAATCTTCTTAAAGAGACATAGCTCCCCTCCAGCACTCAGTGCTTACTGTCAGCCATGCAGGAGATGGGCACGCTCAGGCAGTCTATCACACAAAGGCCCCCACACAGGGCTTACTCCTAGCCCCATCCCTGCTGCTCTGCTCCATTCACCTCCACAAGGCAGCAGGTATGAACATAACCAGAAGTCATTCCCAGAGAAGCTCTTTGGGAGAGCCAGTTCTCCCTTTATTCTGCCAGGGGCTGACAGTGACACCAATAAACCTTTAAGAAATCTCCTTTTCCAGAGCTTTTTTTAAATTTTTTTTTTATTCTCCTCCAGAAACCAGGTCCTTGTTGTGATAGAAAGAATAGCTCCCACTGTGATGGATTTACAGCTAATTGGTTATGTGAAGAAGGACAGTGCCACATAACAGGGTGGCCGTGGACTGGGTAGAGGCCAGTTCTACCAGCTCTTGGACTGTCCTGCCGTGCAATTTTGCCACCTTGAAGAGTTGCTCTCCTGCCTGCTCTGTTCCCAGGCTGTCACCACCGGTGGTTTTGGTACTGTAGTCATGTCCTCACTGTTTCCTCAATGAAGAAAGAAGCATTTCTCCCCACTGCTGTATGAGACCCACTGGACTGGACCGAGTGGCTCTAGCAGGGGAGCGCTGACAAGGATGGTATACAAGTATTTGTCAAACGCAGAGGCTATTCAATCTAATCTATCTGTCTAGACATTTGTGCAGTGTTCATCACCATGGTATCCGAGTGCCTGAGGTCATGCAGTGACTCAGTGTCAAAGCTGTGGATAAGATCCAGAGACCCAGCTCCGAGCTCCAAGATGAACGACGGAGTGGAGAGCAGCAGAGCACTGCTCCTTGCGCGCCCGGCCTCAGCGCAGGCCAGCTAATACTCACTTAGCAAGGCTGCCTGCTCCTCCACACACGGCACTGTCCAGCCCTCCATGCCCCATCCATCATGGGTAGCAGGAGATGACGCTTTTCCCACAGGCAGGAGCTCATGGTCTTCATACAAACACCAAAATGTGGGTAGGTGAAGCCCTGCCTTTACTGGATGTGCTCTCAGCTGGATCTCAGGGACGACCCTCTCACCCTCTCTGTTCCTGTTGCGAAGGCTGCTTTGCAGTCTGCTCAGTATAAGGATGCATGTGCAAAGGCAGCAGGGGGAAAAGAAGCATGCCCTAGCTCCGACCACAGCCCAAAGAGAAACTAGACCGGCTGGTGTCCAACATTCAGGCTCTAAGTAGTACACAAAACAAACAAAGGACGTTGAATCTGCCAATGTTAATAGCTTCAGGGAAGAGGGATACAAAAAGTAGGGTAGTTAAAACACAAGATAACGTCATCCAAATTTGACCAAAAGGCAGAGCTCTGCTTTTGTCGATTCGAGAAGAGGCAAAAGAAGCAAGGCTCATATTAAAGCCTATGCTTTTATCTGTGTCTGCCCAACGTGTGCATCAACTAAGCCTGTTTCTCCCCCCACCAGCCCATTAAAGAAAAAGCTTAAGCCTGGAAAAGATTTACAGACAAGTTCACAAATGTTCTCCCAGTAACCAATTATTATTTCCACTCTTTATTTTATCATGATTTAAAGGCCCAGAGTCATGTTATGCTAGGAGACGTTAGTCTTATTCGAGTGTTGCAGTTTGCGTGTGCTATAGCCAGAGCTGATGGCAGCACGGGTCAGTACCTCCATTCTAGATTTCATCCTGGTAGCTCAGCTGCAGAGCGCAGCAGAGATAACAGCACAATGCGCGTGTGTGTAGTGGGTCTCTCGAGACATTAGATGCTAACTTGGGCAACTGGCTTGTATGAAGGGATGTGATGCTTCCAGTTCTAGCCAAGAAAGCCAGATTACAGTGAGCTTGGGTTTCTTCCCCATTAGATTTCTAAACGCAACACAAACGCAGTCTGAAAAATTAAAAAATAGTGAGCAAATAAAAATAATCTATAAGTATTTTAGTGGAGGATAATGCAATGCAAGCTCTACGAGCCACAGACAATATTGTGAGGTGTTTCATGCTTTCTGACCATGCTAACCTGGCAACACCAGTTTGGCCCATGCTTGCAGTCACTAAGGGAAAGGCACGAGTCTCCAACATACCTGTCAGCCCAAACTGCAGGATCAGAGGGCTGAGATCAGATCTCAGTGGGCTGTACAAACCAAACTCCTCATGGAAGATCCAAGGAAGTTTAATGAAGGGTTTTTTAAAGACATCACAGCAGAAATTCCCTTCCTCCCCTGAATGCTCTCATCCTGCCTTTCACTGCACTTGAGAAAGCTTTTCCTACGTATTCAAACCAAGCCTTCTCTATGCTGTAAATGTAGTTCATTTCATCTCATCATTCCCCCCAATGACTGCAAAAGAACAAATCAATCATCCTTTGACAACAGCTTTTATGTACTGAGAAACCACGACATCCCCCTCCCTGCACCGCCACCACCAGTACTGTCTTTTCTAGATTAAATGCACCTGATTTCTTCAACCTTCCTTTCAGAGGTCATGTTTTCTAAACCTCTGACAATTAACATTGTTTTTCTCCGGCATCTTGCCAATTTGTCTACATCTCTTTCAAAGTATGGTATCCAGAAACCAAGCAGTGAAGCAAGGATGACATGTCAGCAGTGCAGAGACGAGGGAAAAAACTCCGATATGCAGCATTCTCTTAAAAACCACTTTTGGCAAATTCCTGCCAAGAAGTCTCCTCACACTCACTGCACCCACCCTGGGAGCTGTTCTTCTTGTGCAGGACCTTCGGGATGTCAGTGGAGCAGTCTGCCTGACTCGGGAGGCCAGCCCAGCTCCCAGCCTTGCAGGGAGCAGCGAACCTGCGGGAGGAGGGAATGCAGCACCTTCCCTTCTGGCCAAGAGCGGGGATTTTTTAACAGAGCTGCACACACGAACCCTTGTGTCCACTGCCTGCACCTTGCCTATGGCACCAGCCGAGGTGGTTCTCATCCCTACATCTTTGGACTCCGACAGGTTTCAGAGATCCCTGCAGCAGCATTAAAGCTGCTCCAATGTCTTCTGTTGACTAAACAAAGCCAGACAGGGAAAAAAGGAGGGTTCTCAGCCTCTAAGCCTACATATGGAATAACTGTGCCTTACCTGAAAATGGCATGCATACACAGGCAGAGACTCCGATCACGTTAAACCTTATCCCTGGGAGGGCAGCAGTGGCATTACAGTCCAGGAACAGCAAGGCCCAGGCAAAGCTGCCCTGCACTGCTTGGCAAAGCTGTTTCTGCAAAACAGGCTGCTAGAGGCAGGCACACGGAGGGGAACCTTAGCTGATACGCACAACTATGGGACTGCAGTGTCTTTTTTTTGTTACCTGCCTTTCCAAGGACCTCCACTCGCATCAGGATCTCCTGAGCCTTGCCAAAGGAGAGAGCAGCGCACAGATCAACCTCACTTCAGGACTTTCTCCTTTAGGGCTCTCATCCCTGCTTTGCTGGACAAGGGAGAGCTCTTCAGTATCTAGGTCTGTGCAGAAAGGTTTACCCAAGCCACCGCCCCCACTTCATTCACAGAACTGAACCTCAGGGCAGCCCGAGTTTGTTTAAGACTTAAAGCCACGGACCACGTCACTGCTACGTGCAGCAGGGAGTTGATTTTACAAGGTCTGACAGACATGGTTGGTTAGGAGGCAAGAGCTCCCAGGTAATCAGAGGTGCAGGAGGCAGCTCAAATTCAACACGAGGCTGCCTTGACTAACAGCGGAGACACTAGCCTGGGTGCAGCAGAAAGGCCACTCTATGCTTCCCAAAGCAGACCCTTGTTTCCAGTCCACAGGCTAAAGTCCTGAGTCACAGCGGGAAAGAAGCACCTCTATAGCTTCTTCTAAAACACCTCCAGAAGATAACTCAGAAGCCAGCCTGCTCTCGGCATGCTTGAGTTCCCTTTGCAATAATCTGCATTACCTCCCAGGAGAGGGAGACTGAAAATACACTTTTTTTTTCCCCCTTCATAATACTCATGGATTTTAAGATTTAAATTGCTACCAACATTATGGTTGTTCTCACAGTTCTGAAGGAAGAGCAGGGCTCTGCTATAATAGTTTGAAGGGGCATTTCTAGGAGGTGCCATCCCAGCAGGCTACACAGGAGCCAAATTTAATAAATTTCCAAAAATAAGTTTCTGTTTCTTTTCCTTTTATTAGCTTACATATTTACCCACAGCCTCATGCACAAACACAGCAAGAGTTAACATTGCTCAAGGAACAAGAAACATTGCCCACCTATTATGAAAGCAGAAGTATTTTGGGAGCCACTTTCATCTAGCATCGATGGAATGGGCAACGCCCAGGGCACTGCGAGGTCACTTAAGAACTTGCTGAAATTTTTTCCTGCAAAATTTAGCTTTAAATATACATTAAACGCTCTCCAAGCTTTCATCTTGTTTTTTACTCCTTGTTTCCTACTTGGTTTTTAGGAGCTATCTCCACGACTCATTGCTGACCTCTCCCCTATACCCCAGCCAATAGCTCCACGAGACGCTCACCAGGCTCAGCAAGACAGCTCGAAACACCGAGCAGGGAGGCTGATACCAAAGCTCTCCCCCTCCTCCTAGTGGGTCACTCCTTGACATCCACTGGATTTATAAAGGTAAATCATACCAGGACGTTACGCTTTAGGCCACTGTTGTCCATTGCCAGAAAAAGAAGCGATAATGCTATGGCAGGACAGCAAATTTGGCATTGCCTTCTGGTACTGGGGAGCACAGGGAAGACAAGGGGCGTGCTGCTGCTAGCAAGTCTCCTTACTCAATAGCTTGCTTATGTGAGGAAAGCAGTGTTGTTCAGCTGAAAGAGAGGGCCCTGGTCTCCAGAACATGAGGGACTGTCAGTGCTTTCTGCTTCCAGGGAGGTTCACTGCTTTGCAGAGGCAGGAGGAGCCTCTGACACGGATTCTTAGGGAGATTGCAGTAATTCTCCAATTAAGCTGGCAGAAAACAGCTCCTTCTGCGTCGAAGATTTCCTTCCTTTGGCATGCTTCTTTAGGGAGTGCTTGGCACTTTGTAAGCACTGAAGCTAGCGCAGGGAACAGGACTGTGCCTAACCCCACTAGGCTTCCTGGACACGGCACACCCCTGTGCAGGGGAGCTAAGGAAAGCCTAAGGACACAGGCGGGAAACCTGGCTTTGGCCTCAGCTGGGCAGGTCAGCACGTTTGCAAGGCTTCTTTTAAACATGGGGAAAATATTAAGGACTTCCCCCTAGAAGTGGAAACTTAGAGCAAGTTCTGACCAAAATAGCAATATCAAGGACTGCATACCAGGTTTGATAGAACAGCCAAAGGAGGATGTAGGCAAGCCCATAAGTCATACCATCTCGGGGCAGCTCAGGAACCCAGAGAGCTGGGCACCTGAGCAGGTGCTTGGAATATGCAAACACCACAAAAATATATGGGCTTCAGTAAGAGAGAGGCTTCCCTCCAAGCCAGCAGCGAGGCCACTTCTTCAGGCAATGCAGCACTTGCGGAGGAGACAGAACCGACTGCTCAAGTACTACTATCTTGTGACGCTC
Source organism: Eudromia elegans (assembly GCA_003342815.1). Classification (NCBI taxonomy): domain Eukaryota; kingdom Metazoa; phylum Chordata; class Aves; order Tinamiformes; family Tinamidae; genus Eudromia; species Eudromia elegans. The sequence goes on along the minus strand of PTEX01000024.1, from coordinate 1,156,090 downwards.
TTTACAAACTTACAGGTTAACCTTGATGTAACAGCCACATTTCCAACATGTTGTCAGCTGAGGCTGTCCCTGCAGATTTGAATAGATACAGAGGGTTTTTTCCCCGCCCTCTCCCAAGCAAGCTGTGCCTGCCGGTGAGCCAAGGCTGGAGGAATCTTCCGGAGGAACAATGCTTTTCCAGTGCAGATGCAGCAATCATTTTATGTCTGTTCAAGGGAAAGCAGAGTGCTAAGGAGCACAATCTGCAAGGCACAGTGGATTACCTAATCTATCTCATGGGTATTTTTAATGGATTAGTAGGTATTAGTTTGGGATATTGCAAATATCCCATGGAAATTTAGAAGTTAGAGAGAACAATCAGTTGGCTGCGAGAACAGTGTAAAGGCTGTCCCCAAGGTATTGAAGGATTACCGAGGAAGCTAAATCAAGGTTGATTTTAAAAGATGGTGGTAGACAGCTACCCTAGCTGAATAAAAACAAGGTTCTCATATATACAGGCTTAAAAACGGAGCAAGAGAGCAGACACCAAGCCTTTACACCTTCTGTACTACTAGTGGGTTCGCTTCAACAAAGCACTTGTACATATGCACAGAGCACTCCCAGCATTAAGAAAAGAAATCTCTGACTTCTCAGGGTACTCTTTGTTCTTGGTAGTGGCCTAGGTCTACACTCAGAAGTCAGTTTTAAATGTGTGTTATCCTTAGCGATGAAGAGATTTTTCTCAAGCTTTTTGTATTCCTAATAGATATGTTAAGGTTATTGCAAAATGGGAGGAAAATAAATTTCCAGAATTATCATAACCTGGATATGCTTTGCAGTTTTTTGCTGTCATTAACATATAATTGCATCACCTAACCAGATGTGACTGTTTCCAGCCTGGCACCACTAGCAGTTCCCAAGCAGTCGCTGCTCTATTAGTACGCTTACTTAGAGCACCCAGCTTCCCAACACGAACCGTCCTCTGAGGAGCAGGACACCTGGCGCGGAGCACGGCGGGCTGGGCGCTGCGGCAGGGGCCGCCGGTGGCAGGTGCGGGTCTCTGCGGGGGCTGGAGGCCCAGAGCCACCTCGGAGCGCGAGCCCGGCCCCCAGCCCGTGGGGGCTCTGCTGCCGCAGCCATGCGCGCCCGCCAGGCCTCTCCAGAGGCCCTTCCTCTCCACAGCCTCCAGGCACCGCAGGGCTCCCTGGCTGGGCAGCCTCCAGGGCACGCACCTCATTAGCAGGGTTTTGCTCTCACACTCTTCTTCTCACCACAGATCGGGGCGTTTCTACAAAGCATCACATTTCCCTGCGGTCATGCTTAGTTGACCAGGGAAAACCAAAGACACCAGGTACCACCAGGGCCTTCAGCACTTATTTACTCTCCACCAAGGGTGACATGCAAGTGGTCAACAGGGTTTCCTCTGCAGATCATATTGCTCAGTACAAGAGAGCAACAGCAAAGCAACTTGTGTCAGGTGCCGCCCTCCAGGAGCAACATCTGACCCCCGCCCCACATTTTCCCACATGAGAAGGCTCCCTCCTACCTCCAACAGCACCTGGGCACATCCCCACTGTGCTTTGAGGCCACAGTGTGACCCACAACACCATGCAGACACCCTGAGCAAAGCTACCACTGCCTCCGTAGACTCAGCTACATACAGGGTAGGTCATCCTACCCTACCCCAACCCACCACAGCTCTGCCTATGGTGTTGCTCAATGGACACATGGTCCCACCACCCAGGACCCTCCTGCACCCAGCCCTGGTAGGGTGGCTGCAAGTGAGGCCTATGGCCCATTATGGTTATTACTGTGGAGAGGCTCAGGGACCACTCGTCCCACTAGGCAGAGGAGGCCTGCTCTCCTCATGCACCCAGAGCAGTGTCCCCGACGCGGATGCAGACCCAGGCTACGCTCACGTATGTGACCTCTTTGGGAAAACACTCTCCTGCACCACGACAGCCTGAGCCACCTAATCCCCTTAGCTGAAAATGAGCCGAACCAAATTAATTTAAATGGGTTAACACGAGCTCCTCCGTTCATATCAAATCCATTACTCCGTCCTGGAAATATTTGTAGCAACAACAAAATATCTGGGCTTGTCGTTTTGATCAAAGTGACGCCAGGAAGGTGTTTTCCTTCCTTTCCCCCTGTTCTTCAGCTGTAATGAGTTGGTCTCAGTTCCTCGTTGCTGCTCACAGGCACCTGGCTGTAAGGGGTGCCGTGCTGCCTGGTTCCTGGACGTGACCCTGCTGGGCGTGCATGGGGGTTACAGGGGCCGGGATGCCAGGAGTGCTGGGGCCAGCTGCCGCCGTCCTCCTCGGGTGATTCTTGGCAGTGCTAAACACCATTCTTGACCCTCAGCATGGTGCAAAGCCTGTGTCCGCGGTGCCCAGGCCGGGGCCAGCCGCGTGCCCACGGCTTGGTGGTGTGGACGGCGCGCGGTGGGAGCGCTACCAGCGGGGAAAGCGGTGAGTCAGACCCGAAAATATCATGACATTCACGGTAAAAGCGTGAGCTCCTGTTAGAGCTCATGAGAGGAAACGCGCACACATAAGCCAGCCTCCCCCTTTCCAAATGTTATATATGGGGTTGTATGTTTCTGTCTTCCATTTTCTGAGCCCCTCGGATGTGCCAGGTTCAGGATTTTCTGCTTTTCCTCCATAGACTCAAGACAGATAAAATCTGACTTAACTCACTGATGACTGTGAACCGTGAGAGAGTGTAGGAGGGAGAATTCAAGTTTGTAAATTGGTCGCTTTTGAACAGGTGACCCTTTAGGGGTCATTTCAGCAAAGATCATTTTGAAAGAGGGTCATGGGGATTCACCAGGACCAAAGTTACCAGGCCATCTTTTACACCAGCACTTCTTATTAAGAAACACAGCTAACTGTCATTTGTTTGCCAAAATAATTGCTTTCACTCAGGATTCATGGATGAGCGAATCTTGCAGGGCTTTTACATATATATTCATCTCCAGCAATTCATCAACATAATAATCACGCATTATTAACTTGAGTACTCATCATTTTTTTCTCTAATGTCAAATACTAGCAAGGAGCTAGCATGAAAAAGAGAAGAAAAACACGTAGGGAAACATCTGATCAATGTCTTTCTATTTTTGCTATAAAAGGAGAATAAGAAGAAAAATTCAGCTCACAGTCTACTCTCCTCCCTGTACAAAAATTTCCTTCTTGAGCTGAGATAGATATGCAGAGATGTTTTCAGTTTTAGTTAACAATGTAGACCCTCCTGACTATGAGAACAGAGCAGACGGTGTCGGTCACACCTTTGATACCCGCAGCTGCTGTTCACCTCACGGGTTGGAACCACACATTCGAGTTGCCTTTGGTGGGTACTAGGGCACTCACCTTCTCTGCTCTAGAACAGCAAAAATATCCGGATTGGTTTGATTGCTCTGCCAGTGCAGTCTCAGCCCAGTGAAACTTCAGCAGAGCTTTGCTCAAATGGGTGTCACATGGAGAAGCAGCATTACTAAACCAGATGGGTAAGACCTGCAGATACACACAAAGCTTTGCAGATTTGATGCTGTTTTAGGGGACGGTCTTGCGACACGTAGGCCCACATTAAATCTGAAGCCTCTAGGGGTTTATGTCCGCTACCATTGGGATCAGCACGAAGCCAAGACCCTGAAAACCCCCATCCCAGCTGCCATGGCACAGGGCTTTCTGGCAGCTGTGACACAGAGCTCGGTTCCCTGGCAGGACTTCCTCTTCCCAGCTGGAAAATGAGGAATCCTCCACCAGTAACAACGTCCCACCAGTAAACTTCGGCATGTAACGTAGGTGGCCTCCTCTTCTGGGATGGCCATCACCAGTGTCCGGCCCATAGCTCTGCCAACCACGGTGGATTGTCCCTTTCTTCATGTGTTCCTGAGTGGAGCTGCTCAGTGTAGCCCCACAGTACTCTTCCCGATCCCAGCCTTTCCCATGGCACAGGCTTCCCACTACCCGGAGGAGTCATCTCCTGCGATCTCACTAACGCAAGACCACTTAGTGAAACAGCTGTGGGTGTCTTCTCTCACTGTGGCTAACGTATAAGAGAAGAGCAAGGAGAATATCAAGGAACTGCCTGGTAACTGATAACAGAGGTATTTGGAAGACCTCTGGATCAGGAAACCAGACCCAGTTTTGTGGCATTGCTGCAATTTTAACTCATACTAGCAGCAGTGTAGTGGCATGTTTGGTGTACGCGCTCCTATGAAATGGATGAGCCTTGGCTTTAAAAGGAAGCATTTGACAATAAACTGCCATAGGAAGCAACTTCTGGGTCACTGCTCACTAGCAGAGGCTAGTTTGCATAGTAGATAAAAGCCTAAAACTGCTTTTAGTGGCTGAAATGACCCTGCTGGCTGTGAAGCTGGGGCCTGCACTGTGACACAGAAGGCCCTCATGTCAGGTTTTGCCAACAGATTGTGGTGAAAGGCATTACAGAAGCCTAGGAAAAGTAAAGGTTGGAGGTAGTGCAATAGCAAGCACCCCCTTCCCACTTTCTCTACTATGTGACATGTTCATAACAGTGAATATATTATCTTCCACACATATTTTTTTTTAAATGTTCAACCAGCTCTGCAATAACTGAATCCATTCCCTGAAATGGATGTTGAGGAATGCCCTCCTGTCCCATCTATTATAAAGAGAACTATTTCTGAACAATTTTAATGCCCATTTCAGGTGAAGGATTTTCCTATGGTTCTGCCCCTTCTATTTCTCTGCAGTGAGAAGTGGGTACATGTACTTGTTCCCTTCGGGGATTTCACAGGCTACCACAGTTGAAGAAAGTGTCACGGTTTGGTGACCAAGCAGTGGACCAGAGCACTGAAGGTGTTCAGGTCTGCTCTTGTGAGTAAAGGGTAATAGTGCGAAGCAGAACTTCCTGGTTCTGTCCCTTGCTCTGTCACAGGTTTTTCTGTGTCAACTCAAACAAGTTGCCCGCCTCGGTATCTCCTAGGTGTAAAACAGTAGTGGAAGTCCATCAGCCCACAGGAAGCAGGGAAGACCTCTTAGTCAATGTTTGTACAGTGCAGAAACCTTGCTGCTACTTGTCACACAAAGCCAGTAATGCTACCTGAGAACAAATTATATTCATGCATAATCAAAATCACATTCCACTCAGCCTCAATTCCAGAATCCTTTCTGGCTAGTGATGATGTCCAGAGCAGAGAGAGCACAGCTTGATTTCCGGAGCCCAGGCTGAGCTGGCAGAGCTGGCAGGTAGAAATATCTTGTTTTGACTGGTAAACTGAGCAAATTTGACATGGAAACCACTGAGGGAGAATAAATATGGAACAACAAGATGTAATTTTTACAGAGGCTCTTTTCCAACTATAGCTGTACTCTGAACCATCCCAGACTTGCACTAAGAGGTCTTGAGGTCTAGGGAGGGAAATTCAAGCCACGCTAGACTGGGCTGAGGCTCACCCCTGTCACAAGCACAGACATCTCTAAGTGCACAATTACTTAACAACACTATTCCACCAGGACTGCAGAGAGGAGAGCAGGAAAGAGGGCAAAGAAAAGATTGGAGAAGAAAAAGAGTTCCTAACTCTGACACAGAACCAAGAAGAAATGCTGAAAGCAGAAGAAGCCTGTTGGATTAGCATGTGCAGTGTTTTCAAAACCTCCCTGAAATTCATCTGCTGCTCAAAGGAAATAGCAGTGTTTTTACTGACTTGAAGTAAGGTATGACTGAAAAGAGTTCTGTTGTCTTCCATTTAATAAGAACAAGATAAATCCCTGGATCTACAATATACTTGTTTATTCCACAGACCTATTCCAGCTATAGAGTTCCACCTTCTAGCAGCTCTCTTCTTTTCATGTATGTGATGTGAGTTGCTTGAATGGGCCTTTTGCTATCACTAAGCACATCGTTTGTCTTGTCCATGGTATTTCCCAAGAAATATCAAGATATAAATAAACATATAACAAATCCCATCAAAGCCTGTCTGCAGGAATGGATCTTACAGTCTTCCACACCAAATACTGTGACTACCACTAAAGAACTATATTACATCAATTCAACCTGACACTTTAGTAGCCTTTTATTTGAACCAGGTGAGAAAAATGATGTGCACATACAGTCTGTTTCATGTAGAGGTAAAGCTACAACATATCACTGGACCTTTATGTTCTACACTGTGCAGATAAAATAGATATTTTTCTGCCTGACTGCTGTTGGCAGCTTTAAGAAATGAACAATGCTATATGCAAAGCTATTCTGATTACTGGATTTAGGACTTTGGAAATATACTCTGATTAATTAAAAGGACTCACTTTGACAGGTTTTTCACTCTTTTTACATTTTGCTTTCAGTGACAGCCCCTAGTATATTATTGGCAGGAATATTCACAGAAATGGTGATGTTATGTAGATAACGAGGAAGAACAACGTCATTGGACTTCAGTGTCCAAGCAAGATGGCACACATCCTCCAGACATGCTCTAAACACCAACCCATTTTTGATTTGTTAACTAATTAGTTAATTATGAATTATTGGAATTATTTTACAATCAGTACCTTAAAGGTATTGTATTCAACCATAAAATATCTGTGCCTAAGAAAGGAGGCAAAATTCCTGGAATAAATGCTTTGTTAAAATGATGACAAAGTCTTTCTATTACGGAAATAGATCTCACAATCCTTCACTAGTTACAGTGCACTACCAGGGAACAGCTCCAACAGCACTGGAAAGTGTCTGTGTCCGTGGTGGAGTGGAATGGTTGGGCAAAGCTACAAAAAACAGGAGTGAAAAGGAAAATGAAGAGCAACCAAATGCAATTATACTGAATAGGATTTAGTGCAGACATGAGAATCAAAACTTCTATTACTGCAAAAGTGTAGTGGCTTAATAAATGACACCAGGACTACATGCCCTCCATTTGGTATCAAATCCAGCAAACGCTTGGTGTTGCTAAGCATTGCTGCTGGCCAGGCCTGTGAATTGTGTAGACATCCACCTCCAATTTGGCTGCAGGCTGAGAGTCGAGAGAACTCATCCTCACTGCTGTCTTGGTCACACCACCCAAAACTCCCTTCCTGGCCATTTTATGTCAGATCTTCCTATCTCTGAAGGGGGATAATAAAGATCTTATGGATCATGAATTCATAAATATGCTCAACATGCAAAGAGATGCTCCCAAGCTTTATCACACTGGAGGAAAGAATGAGTCTAACGTTCTAAAATATTATTGCAGACAAAAAAGCTGCACAATAAGCAAGCTCTCAAAATGTCCATCAGGTATAAGGATGCCCCTTGCTGAATGGATGTTGTAGCACCAGTTCTTTATTAAACAGTCCTCAAGATCCTTCTCATTCCTCTTTCTTGTTTGACAGAGGACAGATTTGTTCTGAGGATGACTCAGGATTATATAGTGAAGAAGGGCACTTCTGCTAGGGTCTCTGCCTGATTAGCTGAGGAAGCTGATGGCCATGCAGTGAGTGAAAGGTAGACCTCCAGCAAAGGAAGGAAGATTGTTGGTGAATCCTATTCTCCAAGACTGGATACGGCACTGGTTTTCCTACATGGTGCTATGCAAGGCACCTAAACCTCACAGGTTTTCATGATCTTGGAATGTCTCTCTCTTGGGACTCCAGAGCTGCACCCTCACAGCTGTGGCTGCAATCAATAGGAGCTGGCTTTGAAGATACAGTGTGCTCAATATAATGCTGTGAAATATTCTGGAAAATCAGGTGTCTGACTACTGGCCACACCACAGTATGGGCCACTCTTGACTCCTCAGAGGGCAGCTGCGTACATGTTCAGGTTGTACTGGTGTGCTTGACAGCAGCCATAAGAACAACTAATTCTATGTTAGCAGCAGGTCTGAATACAGAGCCACCACAAAGACACAAGCCCAGGCTGGTCCTTGCCTGCTCAGTGCCACTCTCTGCACCAGATAGGCGTCTTGCTCCCAGTCTTCTAGCTCATCCTGTCTTAGCTGTCTGTCATGATCTCCTCACCTAGTCCCCACTGCCTCCAGCATGTCCCCTTTCTGTTGAGGGGAAACAAGAAGGAACAGCCCCCTAAAAAACAGCATCTCCTGCTTGCTCTGTGAGGAAGAGGTGCTCAGGAAAAGCATGTGGACCTTGCCTCCTGATGCCCACTCATGAGCAGACCAAATACAGCTCTGCAAAACAATCTCAGTTCTGGTGTTTCTGATGTCTTGAGTGTTTGACTTTACACCCTGAAAAATCTTTTTAACAGTATGTATTTCCTATAAAAAGAGCAAACTGAAAAAACCCCAGAAATTCCATCATGTGGCAATGTGTTAACATCCACATATGTCCTAAGAAGGACTGGATCCTTTCGGTTCCTGCCACTTGAGTTAACGAAGTAAGACATAACAGCAGGAGGTTGTCATCTTCCTTCAACATTAGCCCTAGAGATGATGTGACCCATGATCTGGGGGCAGAAGTCATGTAAATGGGGGAGGAGGAAGGGGCTGTACGGTTGTACAGCTGTGGTCAAATCTGCTGACCAAGGACACTCACTCCTTGTCCTGCCACACAGCAGGAGAGCAGGGCTACTGCCATTCCTGGGCCATATCCACACTTCCTTTGGCCATGGGTTGCACTGCGTTTCTTGACCATGGAGGCATGGTGGCACCTGCGGATATTAGGGTCTCTGAAAAGGAATGCAGTCCCCATGGCCCTGCATCTACTTCTAACCTTACTCTCCAGAGTGGTCCCTGCCATCTTTTGGGCCTTCTCCTGCCATCTTATTTCTGCCCCCATCTCCTCTCTCCCCTGTGTTGGCTCTTGTTCTCCCTGACTAGCCAGTGTCCCCCCTCCTCACTGCAGGCCACAGGCTGCTCGCTGCTCTGGGCCCTAGCTCCCTCAGGGTCCAGCCCCCATGATCCCTGGTAGGGAAAAGCCTCCCAGGCAAAGTCAGGACAGCAGGCCTGGACATCCTCATTTCCTCGCCCTTCTCGGCCCAAATACAGCTCAGCCTCCTCCTCTCTCTCACACGTTTCTCACATCCTCCCACTCTCTCTCACAGTTTTTTCTACTGTTCCCCTCTTCCACTTCCTTCTGCCCTCTCCAGTAGTGCTTACATCTTCTTTCCTTGCCCCTTGGTTCCACTCAAGACACCTTCTCTGCCCTCTGTCAGGTCCAGGCCATCCCAGAGGTCCTCAGCAGTCTCCCCATGAAATGGCTCCTTAAACGCTACCCTATTTTTCCAATCTGTCCCTGTCTCTCCTTCTACAATTACTCCTTCTCTTCCTCTGGTCCATATTTCGTCTCTCTGTTTTCCAATCCTCAGCTGTTCTCTCCTCCCTGCCTGGCTATAGGAAAGGAAGGGTCATATTTCCCACTCAATAAGGCTGTGAATTTCAGCTTAATCCTGTGTCCAAGTGTGGGCACTTTCTCCTGCAGAACATGAAGATGAAGGACATGGTCCTGGTGGATGGAGTGCCTTCCAACTAGTCTCAATTTCCTGCCCCAGAGCGTGGGAGAGAGCTGGCTCAAGGCATGTCAGAAAGAAAGGGAAAAATGGATCTGGCGGCTCTGAGAATTAATTTTGCCACAGACAGGGAGCAGGAGAAGTGCGGGCAGAGCTGTGGAAAAGTGGGCTCGCAGCAGAGGACCTGGGGAGCGTTGCGTCCTTCCCACACCAAGCTCCTCAGCCCCACGGAGCCTGTCCCTTCCCTCAGCAGCACCGGGCAGTCTGGGATGTTGGACAGACAAAACAGGTGGTGGGACCACAATCATTCTGCTGGCCCAGCAGCTGCTGGGCACCTGCCTGCTTTGCATGCACCTGGGGGCAGGCCTGCTGGAAGAGCTGCCATTTTGCAGCTCTGCAGCATTTTGAAAGAGGGTGAAAAAAAGTAGCATGTCATGCCTCGGTTTGTTCTCAGAAATGCCTAATTTTGCATAAAATCCCCCCTTCCACTCAGAAAAATCAAAGCAAGGAAACTATATGGACAAACCAAAACCCGTGCCGCAGCGGCTGATCGCGATACGCAGCAGAAAGCAGGCTTCTCGGGGACGTTGTGAGGGAACCTTCACCACACGCCACACTGCCCATCTTGTCTGTGGTGAGGTGCCAAATCCGTGCCACTCAGGGCACGGCACCGCCCTGGTGCCATCTCCGCGGCAGCCCGGCCAGTGTGTCGTGCTCGGCGTGCTCAGCCGGCTGCCCCGTGCCCAGCCTCCAGCCCCGCCGCTTCCAGAGTCCTCACTGCTGGCCATGCCTCGCTGCAACACTTTATGCATCAGCAATCATTTATTTTTACAGTTCTGACTTTCAAGTGATGCTGTTGCACAGGGAATGGCTGCGTATTTCATACCATGCCCATTGAATTCATTGTGGCCCTTGCTGCTGCCTGAAGAGGAAATGCAGGGAACAAGTAGGGAGCAACTGGGACGTGGGATGAGGTGCATATGTGAGGGGCTGAGGATGGAGGGGCAGGAGAGGGAGGGCAGGGAGGCCTGGATATTGCAGCTATGGAGGAATTTGGCTCTCAGAGAAGGGGGTGACACAACAAGGGTGATGAGAGAGCTCAGAATCCAGGTCTCGGCGACAGAACAGATGAGGAGCAGAGTGCAGGCTCATCTTTGTCCCTCTGAAGAACCAAGACTCCCTAAGCTCTAATTCTCTTTAGGGAAGTTTGAGGCAAAAATGAAGCAGGGGAGGCTGCCAGACCCATAGTCTGAAACAAGGACTTATTGTGTAATCACAAAGGCTTCTGATGATTCCCTTTTCACCAGGCATTTGCAGACACTGCACACATTACCCCAGGAATAAAAAGAGAAAACAGGATCCCTGCACTCTCTAGATGGCTTGAGGACAAGGAACAGAGAACCTCAACCTGCCTTTTACTAGCTGGATCTGTAAAAGATGCTGGGAAACCATACAGAATCCTCTTGCATCCACTGCTGGGTAGCAGAGACTTCTGTCTGAAACTCTTGCGAAGTTTTGGGCTGGAAATTTTGCACCAACAGAGAGCAGCTGAGTCACTGAGCTCAAGTGGGCTCCTCCTGCCATTCCTTCATCGCTCTCTCTACCCCAAGGCAATACAGTCTTCATTTGCCTGTTTTATTTATTTTTTTCCTCCTATGCAACTAATGCTTCTCAAAGTGAGAGGCTAAGAGCACTCGCAATAACCACAGCGCTGCTCTGAAAGCTCCTTATCTCGACCTCACCCCCGGCTCTGCAATGCTTCCCAGATCTGATCTGCAGCATCCCCAGCTCATACCGTCCTAAACCGTGGACACACTGCTTTCTGTAATGACGCCTCTCTTGCAACACCTCAGTTGCAGCATCCCCTTCAATGCCATCCCCCTGCTCCTGACCCCGTGGGCCGCCTTGTCTGAGCTCCTTCTGGAGGAGCTGCCCCCAGCATTTCCCAGCACCCCTGTATGGCTCCAACGTTGCACCTTTCCCCTGGGTGCCCCGCTAACTCAGCTCCGTCCCCAGGTGAGCACGTTGCGCCCAGTGCTGCAGCACCGCTCGAGAGCCGACCTGCTCGTTGACCTAATGGGTTTCCGAGGGGACGGCGGAGAGGGGAGGAGAATAAGTGGCTGGCGCTTCTCAGCCACTCAGCTCGGCCTGGAGCTAACGAGGCATCTCAAAATTAAAAAGTGAACTGCAATCCCCAGCAGGCCTGTCCTCCTTTTGGCATTAGTCGGAGTTCTCTTTCTTTCTCAAAAAAAGAGGACTGCAGAGCTGTGAGATGCATTTGGGGCTGTGGAAGCACCACATCCCGGCGGCTGTGCGGGGGCCCTTGTCTGAGAGCAGAGCCTTCAGTGCCCTGGAAATCACTGGTGCTTTGAGGCCAATGGGCTGGTTCCTGCTCTCTCTGCCTGCCTGTTTCCTGCACATCCCAAGCTGACAATGAGGATGGGCCAAGGCCAAAGCAGGGCTGTGAGCAAGGCATGGATCAAGGGAGAGGGGGCAGTGAAAGAGAGGGAGTCCCATAATGTGGGGAGGCGGAGGAGTTCCAGCTGGAGGAGGGCTGGAGAGGAGGCAGAAGAGCGTACAGTAGCTCCATAGGCTTGACCTGGGAGGGGTAGAGGACGGATAAAGGTGCGGGGATGGGAGAGGAGCATACGCCAGCAGAAAGGCATCCACACGCAGGCAGTGCGGGTGCTGCTGTGCTGCGGGAGCGTGGACCCTCCTCCAAAGCTGGGGGGAATGGCAGGAGAGCAGAGAAGGGAGGAAGGGGAGGCAGCCTGGTTTGCTGCTTCGGTGGGCTGTTTCCCAGCCGGCAATCTGTGTGGTAGGGACAGAAGGGCCCTCCCTTGCCCTGTGCCTCTGAGTGCCGGTGCTGGCTGCACTGTGTGGCCTCCCCATAATGGGCAGTGTGACACCAAGCAGGACCTGCCCCTCTCCAGGGGCTCTTCCTACCTAATAGGCTCTTTGGTCCCTGTCTCTTCCTGGGACTGGTGCAAGTGGGTGAAGAGTGAGTGCCTTCAACCAGCAGTGATAGCCCAGACCCATCTTACCCAGCTTCAGTGTCAACAAGCTGACCCAGATGGTGAAGGGTTGGAAGGCTGTGGAGGGAAGGAGGGATGAAGTTCGTGGTGTAGTATGAAGGAGGCTGTGGGCAGAGGTTTGAAAGAGATGGGATGGATGAGGGATGGGAAAGCAAGGGCAGCAGTGGGACAAGCTGCTGTCCCTGTCACGTGTGGAGCACAACGTGGCAGCCAGTGCAAGGCATCGCACTTGGAGAGGATCCAGAGGAAGGAGGAACAGCAAGTTTAAAGTTGGTCTGTCCACCACCACGGGTGGCTGTCTGGAGGCAGGGTACCACTGCCCTTCTCTAGGGGAACAACCCATCCCACGAGGTTCCTGTGACTAGGGTTTGGTACTGCTCCCCATGCCCCTCGCCTGGGAGGTTAGTTTTGCACCCAGAGAGTCCCTGGGGCTTTGCCCGATGTGTGGCTTCTCCAACTGCACACACTGCTGGTGGGAGTGCAGAACTCCACCTTCTCCATGCCTTGCAGATGAACTAAAATCACAAGGGGTTAGATGGGCTCTGGAGTGATCCCACAGGATTTATCCTAGCTATAGATTTGGCTTAAGGTCTCAGAGAACTGGTGAGCTCTGAGGATGGTAGCAGTGCACAGAAACATCCACTTCTTTTTCCTGGCTTCGTAATGTTAAAGGTTCCCAGGTTTTGGGCTCTGTTCTCAGCCCATCCTTCTCTTATCTGTAGATGCTGCAGGGACAGTTTTATCCAGAGAGACTTATCCTCCAGGGCAGATATTCTGCAGGGCAGCCAGGGATGTTGTCTAGGGCATCACTGCATAGCGAGCACCAAAGGAACCCATCACTGGTGCTCTGAGCAGGGACTTTGCACTTACAAGTGGAGAGAAGGACAAGAAAGAGTGAAAGGCAACAGGGAGGTTCATGCAGAAAACAGGGTTACCCTTGTCTTTTTCTCTGCTTGAGTGAGGAAAATGCTATTTCTACTTTGACAATTCAAATAAGTTGAAATGCAATGCAATGTTTTCCCCAGAACCATCCATCCTGCAGTCAGGATGAGCTAAGTGCCCACCCAGCCTGACTCCTGCACCGAACAGGGCTGGCAGCTCAGGCAGCAATGCCTGCACCAGGCAGCTTAGCCCGAGCACAAAGAAGGGGAGCTTCATGTCCCAGAGGGCAGGCTGGGTGCCATGGGGGACCGGGGCGGACAGGCAGTGACCAGGAGCCCTCTCCTGCAGGCAGCTTCACAGCTCCCCGCTGCATCCCCCATCACCCCTCCGCTTTGTGCCTGTGCGGAGCCAGATCACCTACTGCTTTACTGTATCATAATCATCTCAATGGCGTATGAGATGGTTTTCTTGCAGTTTTTTATGTCATCTCTGCAGTTCTCCCCCTCATAAAATGTGACTGCACCAATTGCTGTGATTGGTGCTGGTCAGCTAATAGGGACGTTCAGTGTTTCCCGGACAGACCCTTTAAATCAAATCCAGCCGTATTGCACTTCCAAAGGAGAGAAGAGAAAGGGGGGCTCGTTGCTGCTCCCTTCCTTGCTGGGCACTGCAAGCCTCCTAAAAGCGGCATCCTACTGCAAATTCCCAAAGTGAATTCCCAAATGCAGCAGCGCTACAGAGGGATTCAGAGGGGCGAGCGTCTCCTGTGGCTGGCGGCTCTCCCGGGGCCCGAGGGATGGTGTGTGCAGGTCCAATTAACACTGTGTGCAGGGACGGGGGACAGTCTCTGCTGAAGGGGAACCAAACAGCGAGTGGATGGGGGCAGCTTTGTGCGAAGTACAGAGAAACCTGAGCACAGGGGAAGGTGTTTTATCTTATGGTGTCAAGGAAAACTGAAATATGTGGGCAGATTTCCAAACTTGGTGATATTCCCCCCTTCCTTGATTTCAAGAGCTCAGGCCAGGTCCTTCATGAAAAAAACTAGGTCTTCTCTTGCACCACCATTGGCTTGGTCCTGGCATATGCCCCTTGAGAGCACTGGCATGAATCTGCCTCCCAGCAGTTGTCTGGAGAAGAACATCTCGGTATGGCTGCTGTTCTCCTACAGCCTGAAGATGCTCTGAGTCCACACCAGCCCTTGTGAGGAGGAGGTAGCCTTGCCCAGGAAAGAGCAAAAGCAACCATGCTCACGAGGCCGAAGTCAGAAACACCCCAGCCCTTGGCTCGCCATGTGGTCACCTGTGGGCTTTCTACAGGCTGCCTCTCTGCCTCGCAGACCCAGCACTGCTCTTGAGTGGTGTAGGTGACCCAGGAATATTTCTGCAGATACCAGCACTTTTACCAAAGAGCACCAAGACCAGCAGCTTTCAATTAAGATTGTTATCCCACAGGGTTAGTGAGGGGGCATCCCACCAGATGTGGTGGAGACAGACTGACCAAGAGCCACATGAGCAGCCACCCAACCCCCTGGAGGGACCATGGCAGGAGAATCGGGCACCGGGGGAATGGGGTGGAGGGGTGACCTGCTGTCCATCATGGAGGGTATCCAGAGCAGAGAAAACCAGTGTGTCTCTGTCCCAAGCAAATGTCCCTAGACACATCCTGACATTGGGAACACTCCAATCACTGTCTTTAGAAACTGCAAATTTGGGATAGGAGTTTGGGGGTGTTTCCTATATATTCATACATATTCATATATTATTTCTGGTCTTCCGTGACTCTCAGCAAATTTGAGCCTGGACCAAGGGGTTTTTCTCTTCCTGAGTGGTACGTTACAGAGCTCGGCGCTTCATGAGGGAGCAGGGAGGCAGCGCCGTGCGCTACGGGAGGGAGGAGGGGAGCGGGCAGAGCAGGCAGGGAGAACGGGGCAGAGCAGGCGGAGGAGAGGGGGCGGCCGAGGTGGAGGAAGAGACAAACCAGGAGGCAAAGAAAGAAAAGTGGAGGAGAAGGCAGAAGGGAGGAGAGGCAGACTGGCAAGTGGCGGGTGCTGGGAGCGTGCGGAGGGGAGCTCTGCGGTGCGTTACCGCGCCACGCGCCTCGCCGTACCTCCAAAGTCAGGCCGGAGGCGGACGTCATAGCCCTTCAGCAACTTGTCCACAATCTCTTTCACCACAGATATATTCCCAGTGGAGGGGCTGAAACACAAAAGAAGAGAGTTCTTGTCACGCCACAGGCGCCAGCGCAGGGTCCCATGCGGTGCCGCTGCCTTACGGGGCAGCCCCATTTCGGTCCCCCTGAGTTGCAGGAATGTCCCAGGTCCCTGCAGGGGGGCCCGGCTTGCACTTCAGATCCTCTTTCCGCGCTTGACCCCGGCTCCCCGATACCCTAGGCCGCCCCGGCAGGCCGGTGCCTGCCTGGCGGGCCCGGCTCACCACATGGACCCCTCCACAGCCACCAACGCGCAGTGCCCGGCTCCCATTGCCTCGATCTGCGTGCACCCACGTGCATAATGAGGTGTTTGTGCGCGCGGGGCTGCTGCCTGCTCTCCCTCTTGCGAGACTTCCATGCCTTCTCGCCGCACTGGGCACCTTCTACCCCTTACGCAGCTCAAATGTGGGTTCGTCATGCAGCAAGTTCCCCAGGACGCGACTCTCTCCTCAAACGTGTGCTCCCTACGCGCAGCCCAGTGCCACCTCGGGGCACCCAGACGTTTCTTCCTGTCACTGGAGGACAGCTAAGCACCAGCACCCCTTTTCCCACCACCACGATGTCAGAGCCCATCACTGGCATGCAAAAAAAATGTTGTATCTCTCAGCATCACTGTGGCTTCTTAGCAACGCAGAGCGGAGAGCGTGGCAGGGAGGAGGAGAGTCCATCTTTGGCTCCGTGTGCCAGAGCAAGGCCCTGCGCTGCCCCTGCCATCGGTGTGTGCCCGTCTGCACCGCTGCCCTCCCAGGGCCTCCAGGCATTTCAGCAGGAGGGGTCTCCTCTGAGGCAGCCCAGGAGTCGAAGCAAATTTGAGGGAGAGAAAGCAGGAAGCAAAGGATGCTAAAAATATCGAGCGTACCCAATGCTGCAGGGCGTGTAGCTGTTCTCACCTCAAAATCCAGCCTCCACCTCACCCTCGCTCCCCTGTTCTCCCTGACAATAGGGAGCCCAGGCCAGTGGCAAGGGTTGCTCTCTGCAGAGACCCCCAAGACAGCGAGTGTCCCTGTCGGCACTGCCTCCCAAGGGCCCAGGGGGCTGCATTCCTAGGGCCCAACCTCCTCGTGTGGCCGGAGGAGTCCAGGACCGCCGGCAGGGCTGGGTGCCCGGTCAGGCTCCGGCTGCTTGGGCTGTGCAGTGTTTGCGCAGACAGCTCATAGCGGGTGCAAGACAGCGCAGGGCCCAGCTCCAGCAGGGGAAGCCCGTCCTGCCCTGGTACCCGGGGGCAGGGGACGCTGTGTGTGCTCCGTGTAGGGACAGCGCTCATTGTTGCGGTGCTTTGCGCACTGTAAAACTGAGGCCACAGAGGTGCACGCGGGGGCCATTGCCACAAAACTGTACCGTGCTTGCAAAATCTTCTTGCACCTGTGGATTTCAAGGCAGGTTTGGAAGTTTTTGGACTGTGCTTGTGCATGTAGGTTCTCCGTGGACTGACCCTATGCACTGGTGTTTGTTCTTCTCTAGATATTTAAGCCTGGGTATGTAGATTTCCACATAGGGTATGTAGATTTCTACATAGCCATATGCATAGCATAGGCACAATATGTACGTCCTGAGGGGATTTAGACACTTGTATTTAGCCTTGCACAAGACGTAAGCCCAGGAAGTGGCGTTTTACTGCCTTCCTATAGGCAAGGAAACGGAAGCGGAGAGAGCAAACTGTGGCAGAGGCCCTGCAGGCAGGAGCAAAGCAGAGAGGGATCCAGAGGCCTTTCCTCCTATACGGCCCAGGAAGGCCGTAAACTGGCCTGGGTTCTCCCTTTGGTGTGTAAGGCCACCTCCCTCCCAGCGAGCAGCCGAGCCGCATGCTTGGCCAGCTGCACGGGAGCGCCGTTTCCCAGGCCCGTGGGTCTGCGTCCGCGCGGGCAGTGCGTGCACCGGCGCACGAAGCGACGGCTTGGATGCCAGTCCAGGGTGCGGGCAGGCGGCAGGGCAGGTGCTCTCCGTACACACGTACCCCTGCGCCACGCGCCGCTGGGCGTGCACGGGGTGCCGCTGGCCGCGACGTGCAGGAGGAGGGCGGCATGTGCGCATGGCGAGCAGAGACGCACACATGGCCACGGCTGCTCTCAGCCCTGCACAGGATGAGGGTGAATGCACACGTACGGACGTGTCTGAGCAGGCACTGTTGCTCTGGACTCCGCTCTTTACCCCTTTGGTCAAACAGTGTGTCCGGATTAGCCTCTGCATACAGCAAACCACCAAGGAATGGTAGAGATAAGGGGGGCACAGAGCTGCGCATGTGCTTGTTTATAACTGTGGGAACATAAATCTTGGCATACGCAGCCCTGCGAGCTGGAGCAGGAGCCGTGCGCGTGCCTCGCTCGGGAGCGCACGGCTCGGCGCAGCGGGGAGATGCCGGAGATACCTCCCCAGCAGGCCCTGGGCTGCAGGGCGGCTGCCCGCGCGCAAGGGGGTCGGCAGCGCCGCGCAGGGCGCCAGGGCAGCGCGCGGCGCAGCAAACAGGTGTGCTCGGCGCACCTGGGCCCGGCGTCGCTGGGGTGTGCAGGGACACGGGGGCGTGCGGGAGCAGGCGGATGCCGCGCACGGAGCGGCCCGCGGGCACCGGTGCAGGCGCTGCCCCCGCGCCGCAGAGCCACCGCTCTGGGCTGCGCGGTGAACGTGGCCGCAGGCACCGCGCGGGCAGGGCAGGCTGCGCCCGGCTGTGTGCGTACGCGCACAGCCCGCGGCCGGCAGCGCCGAGGGACACCATGTTCCCAGCAAAATGCATCCTCCTGCCGCTGCCCCCCGCGGCCGCACGCCACGCAGGCAGGGCGGCAGGGGGACGTGCTGCGAGTGGGCTGCGATGGGCTCCGGCTGCGGGGAGCCCGCTGTGTGCTGCACATCTCGTGCAGGAGCATCCCTCCTCCTCCTCCTCCCGAGGCGGCGCGGGCTGGGGAATGACAGCAGCGGGCAGCAGGGCAGGCAGTGTGGGGAGAGAAGCCCTCGCGTTTCGCACAGCCGGATCGATGGAGAAAACCCCCAGCAAAACAAGCGCAGCCCGGGTGGGCCCCCCTGCCCTGCAGCCTGGGATCGCAGCCCTTACCTTTGCGCACAGCAGGCGAGACAAAGCGCCGCTAAAGCAGAGACGATTCCACTCAATCTGTCTGCCTGAAATGTCCACATTTCCACAAAGGCGAAGGATGGAAAAAAAATCTTTGGAGGGGAGGGGAAAGAAGGATGGATCTTCTGAAATCTCCCTCCAAAAAAAGGGGGGGAGGGAGAAAAGAAACCAACCCCCCCCCGTTAATGATTTCCTAAAGAAAAGGAATAATGAAAAAAAAAATAAAAAATGTGGGGGAAAAATATCCCCCCCACCTTCAATGCCAGTCAAAGAATTCGTTTCTTCTTCCTTTCAGCATCCTCTCAACAAGAGACATCCTCTGGCAATGGAGAAAATCCCAAGAGAAAGAAAAATAAAATGCCCCCCAATGGGCTCGGCAAAATGTGAAATCGAATCTCACAGGTACACAGAAGAAGAAATTAAAAAAGGAAGAAGAAAAATAGGGCCCTCGGTGTCCCCTGAGCACTCCACTTGGGTTATTTTTCCTCCTGCTCTTTTGCCATCCGGTTCTGCAGATGTTGCATGGCTCCTGCTACCCACCTTCAGAGAGAGGAGGAGGAGGAGAAAGAGTCTGTGTGTGTGTGAGTGTGTGCGAGGGGGAGGCGTGAGTTATCCAGCAATGTGGCTTGATTCTGGATTTTACCTACCCTTGCCTGCTCTCCCCTCCCTCCCTTTTCTGCAAGGGGGAAGGGGGAGCCATGCAACACCACCGGGCTCTGCTGTTTTATTTTTGTGGAATCCTGGCGCTTGTCACTTGGATGGTTTGGGCGTTTTCTGATAGGTTTTAAAAAAAAAAGGAAAACCAAATGCAGCCCAGTAAATATATATATGCACGCGTGGAAAATAAATGAATTCCCGTCTGCAGAAAGCGACTCTCGTCGGCAGGCAGGGCTGGACGTCTCCCTAATGCTGTTGCCGCAGCTCCTGTGGAGTTTTGCTGTTCATTGCAAAGTCACAGGGGGAGGGAGGAGAGCAGGAGTTTGGGGATGGGGCGGGGGTCTCCGGGCAGCTCGGCATCCTGACGTCATGACTGACACCGTTAACCCCTGCTGGCTTGCACAGGGAACTTACATTTTTCTTATTTTTTCCCCCTTTGCTGCTTGGCAGGAGAGCGGATGCGATGGGAAGGGTGGTGTTGCCCTGGCAAGCAGGGGGATGCACCTGGGCAGGAGCCGCTCAGCTGCACGAGCAGCTCGGGGCTGCGGCTGCCGGCGTCAGCGTGACGGGCCGGGGCCGGGCTCCCCAGCCACAGAGAGGTGACAGCCAGGGTGAGGAGCCCCTCGCCTCTGCCCGCTGCAGGGCAGCGTGGCCTGCTGGCATCTCGTGCGGTGCTTGGGACCATTTCCTGCAGCCGCCCTGTGCTCCCAGCTCCACCTTCCCTGGAGGACGCGGTGCTGTGGGCACAGTGGAAGGGATGGAGAGGGAGTCTGAGCTCCCAGAAGTGCTGCTGGGGAGCGGCTGGACCTTGTGGCTTTGCCCACTGAAATCAGACAACAACATCAAGCAAGTGCTCACAGCGCAACCTTCTGAACCGGCTTCTGAGCATTATCTCAAAATAAAATAAAATAAAATTAAATAAAAAACAAGGTAATGGAGGAGCTCAGTCATGCAGCAATGTACTTCCACGGAGGACTTTTTCCTGGGAAAACAAGCAGTCCAGGCACTGCTTTGAATGCAGGGCTGCAGTTGTGGCGTGAGGAGGAAGAGCCCAAGTCCTGGCATGCAGAGCGTCCCGGTTCCCGCCTCCATGGGTGCTTGGTGGCTCCGTGCAGGAGCCTGGGTGAGTGCTGCTCCCTTCCATGGGGCTCCTGGGGGCCCCAAGCCCCTCGAGCACTCACATCCCCCGGCCGCAGGACCTGTGTGCACTGCAAGGCTGGAGTGGGAAGGCCGGGTTAGCTCTGCTCCGGTTACTGGCACTGCATGCTAGCCTAGAGCCCTAAGTGTCCACTGAGGCACCAGGCAGGGCACCCTCAGATGTGCCCTGCTTCTAATGTGTCCCCATGTCCTGGGCAGGAAGTTTTGAAGTGGTGGTTCTGAGCTAAGTGGCCAGAAACCAGCAGGGAGTTCCCAGGCCCAGGTGAGAAGCATTTGGTGGTGCGGTAGCTCCGGAGGCTCCAGGTGGCCCCTCCTGGGCCGTCCCACTCCTTCCTTTCCTGTCCCACTGGCTCTGTGTTCTCCCACCAGTTGTGGCTGCACGTTACCAGCTAAAAGGTGAGTGGCTAGGAAAGGTCAGAGGTCTGGAGAGGAAAGTGTGCTCACGAAGGGTGATACATGTGCCGTCAGGCTTATCTAGTCGGGAGCACAAACTGAATTGTCTGACCACTTGGCCACTACACGAAACTCAGGAAAGCCAATTGCTTAGCAATGAACGCATTCAAAGAGCCCCTTTTGTACTCTTGGATCTACCTGAAGCAACATTCCCAAATAAATGACTGCTTTGGAATTAGTCACCCATCCCTGTTGAGGCTCATTAGGGCTGATGCACGTTTGATGTATGAAGACAATAATGGATGTTTTGTTTCACTCACTTTGAGCATGGGGATCCTCAGGTGCCTCCCAGACTCCTGAAGGCCGGTTCTCTCTCCCCCACTTTTAGGCTGCTCTCTTGCTCGGAGGCCGCCTGCTCCTCAGCGAGTGCCAGGCAGTGGATTTTTTTCTGAATTTTGCTTTCCAAGTCTCTAAACAGCCAGGCTGCTAGAAATGGCACGCCGTGGCTGCAGTCACTCGGATGAGGCCACAGAGGGGTTTGTTCATGGCCGTTTGTTATCCTCCACTCTTAAATTGTTCATTTTGAGTCTCCTGTTACTCACTGCTCCATTGCATGGCCCAGCCTCACATGGCACACCTGGCTCCGAGTCACAGTCAGTGTTGCAACAAAAGTGAGATGTGGACCTTGACTTGGGGTCTACAACCACCCCAGGAAGCTCAGGCTTCTCTCCTCCGGTGTCTGGTATTTCCTGGTGTCCATATGAACGCTTCACCTTTGGGGTCACTACCTGGGAGAGGAGAATTGGTGTGACTGAGTGAAGCAGTGAATCACGTTGTGCACACCTTCCGGGGAAGGAGAGGTAGAATGACCACTCCCAATAACGACTCCTGCTTTAGACCTCTTCTCCAAATACAAAGACAGTTGTGGTGTAGATACTGTAGTAAGAAGTATTCTACACTAGGAAATACTGTAATTGCAGCTGGCACCAGGAGCATCCAAAACACAACTTGTCCCAGGACTGCGTAACTGTGAAGCATTGCCTCCAACCTCAAGGAGTGTCATGTTGTCCTCTTGCAGGAGAAGAGAACAAGAAGCTTTTTCCCTTGACATTATGGTTATCATGTAAGTATCACTTTTCTCGAGAGCCCAAATCCAAGGTGGGAAAGCTTCTCTTGCTCCATCTACCACACCGGTAGGAGAAGGCAGAGCTGGCACTTATGTCAAGTCAAAAACTTGCAGCAGAACGTGATTGTTCTTCTGGAAAAAAATGACAAGAGAAGAGAAAGCAAAAGAAAGTGGGCAATAACCAGAAGTGCCTACGTAATAAAAGCCTTGCAGTAAGGAGAAAATGCTCAACTTCAGAGCTGGCCTTCCTGTGTGGAAGGTAGAAAGCTCCTGGAAAGTAAATGAGGTGAAACCAGAGAAGGGCCAGTAGTAACTGCCCGGATGTCCAGCACTGTCATTTCAGCAGCTCTACCTGTGTGCTGGGCCTGTGGTGCGTGGCTGGGGTGCTCCAGCCCTACCAGGAGCTGCCCCGGAAGGCTGGCTTTGTGGCAGTCCATTCCCTAGAGCAGCCTAAGGGCCAGCAAGCACCTTTAGCAGAGCTGTAGTACCCAGGGAGGTAGTGCCAGCCCCTCGGTGGGTGTAAGTCTGCCCAGCCCTGCTGGCTGCAGTGATGAGCCATGGACTTATCCCACTTGCAAGTCTCACCTCGGGGCTGTAAGCACAAACTCCCTGTCTGTGGCAAAGGCCTGCCCAGGTTTGAACTTAGCACAAAAAAAGGCCCCAAGTTCATTTTCTCTTTGCATTTCCACAGCTGTGGTTAGGAACAGCAGCGATGCCCTTTAGGACTGGCATTTCCCATCGTATTATGACTGGCAATGTGAAGGGCCCAAGGCAAGGACAAGGCCCTTCAGCCCCTGCAGACACTTAACGAAGTGCCAGAAAATGCCTCCCTACTCATTACAGCTTATGGGAGAGATCTGTTCTGACACAGAATGTGCCCGTTGGGCCGGAGGCTCCCACAAGGCACCCCGGTTTCGAAGGGTGTAACACCTCTAACTCCCATGGCCTTTCCTTCCCACTTATGCCAGCAGGGAAGCCCCTTGCAGAGCCAGAGCTGCTGGGTTTAGTCATGAAGATCCAGGAGTGCTCGGAGTGGCAGCAAAACTGACTGCAGGGGTCTAGGTAAAACAATGTGCTCGGAGCTCCGTGCCAGGGTGGAAGGTTTCACCTCCTGTTCTTCGTTCCCAGGAACATGGAGAAGTTCCCTGCCTGTCCCCACGGGCCTGAGGAGCGGGTGGCACGCAGCCTCTTGCAGCTGGGTGCTGCAGACGGGTAGGTCCTCGGAGCAGGGCCCGCGCGTGCCACTGGTGCCACCTCCTCGCAAGCCCTGCGGTGTCACCTGCCACGCTGAGGGGCTGCAGCTGAGGGGCTCAAGCCCACGTCTCCCGTGGGCGCGCTGGAGTCGCTGTGTCCTTGTCTGTGATTTATCCCGTGCGTGACAACGTCAAGTGGTCACCTCCTCAGGGCAGGGTCCGGAGGATTTGCTCGGGAAGGGAGGTGGCAAGTTGCTCTTGCCCTCCCGAGCACGAGCTGAGCGCAGACACCCGGTGCAGAAGACAGCAGTGAGCCTGGCTTGGCACTGAGGTCCTCAGGAATCAGTTAATTAATTAAGGTGGGAGGTATCTGCAGCTGCAGGATGTGCAGGCCCCAAAGCAGAGGAGTTCAGGCATGTCCCCTCTCTGAGTATTTCCTCTAACCTGCCTGGATACCTGGACTAATTGGCAGACTTTTTTCTGTGATGGAGTGAGTGTAATTCTTGAGCTGGCCTGTTAGTGTGGAAATGTGGGAAGAGACACATGAAATATACTTTCTGAAGGCATATGCTGTCCTGGGAAAAGTGTGCTTCCTCCATGAGTGTTCCCGCCTGTGCCAGGGTTTTCACAGCCCATTTTCACTAGCATTTGCTGTGTGCTCCAAGTTAATTCAGCAGTTTATGTGGATAATGTTCCTATGGGCTTTTGCATGGTGTTGAGCCGTGGCAGTGACTGCAAGGGGCTTTGGCTGACAGCTCTGAAACAGGTGGCCAAGAGCAGAGTGACTCTTGTGACCTGGGAAGGGTGATAATTGTGTCAAAATTTGCTCTCAGGAGTGTGATATTGCTGTCATGAACTGCAATTTGTGCATTGTGGGAGGGAAGACAGCAAGACATGTGTCTTGCTCCCGAAGTAGGTATGACAGTCCATCAGCCTGCTGACAACCAGTAAGCTCTGGACTCCGTAAGTCTCAACTTCTGAAGTCATTTTTAGCATTCACTCTGTAGACGGGCACGCAAAACTCTTGTGGAAGTGTCCAAAGCCACAGACTACACCTGCAGACAGCTGGTATCGTGCAGGGTGAACACGGGGGACACGCTGAGCAAATCCTTGGCCAAGTTCCACATTGGTGTTTCCTACTGCTCCCAAGCGCTTGGCTACCAGCCCCACAGCAGGGCTGTGGCCAGAGGAGGCACCTGGCACCAGCCAAATCCCAGCGCAAGGCTTTGCGGGAGCGCTCTCAGCTGCAAAACTTGCAGACAAGATGCAAGGGGGAAGATTCTGGATGTCAAATACATCTACCTTGGACGAGAAAAGAATGGAGCTGGATTCTATGTTAACCCCAGCTCCCCAGCTCCCCTTCCCTTTTATGCTGTTGAAAACTGCCCTGATCTGAACCGAATTATTCTAGATTTGCATCACTGTAACCAAAATTCACTGGTCCCACAGGTTGGTGCGAGTCCTTCCAGCAGACCCTATGGCCGCGCAGCGTGGGCAGGGAGACGTGGAGTGCGGGCCCTTCGGGGCAGTCCCTGAAGCAAGAGGACCCGGAACTCCCCACGCTGGCAGAGCGGTTCCTGGGGGACAAAGCCAGCCAAGCAGTGGCACTGTGCCCTGCTGACCCCCCACATCACGACCAGAACCATCCTCGGGAATTCCCAGCCAAAGGAGGCCAAACTGGGCCCTGTGGCTCCACAGGGCTCGGCGGTACCAGGCACCTTGCCCCTGATGGCCCCACGTGTCTCTCCCAACCTGGGCACCTCTGCCATCAAGCCCCAGGAGTTACAACGACCCAGGTCCCTTAAAGCTGTCCTTGCTGGTGATAGACCTGTTACTGTCCATCGGCAGGTCCGATTTTCCCTATTCAGGGTTTGAGGATGAGCTCCCAGAGGGAATTGCCAGGCTGCAAAGTGGGGAAACCCTGAGCACCAAGGAGGTGATCGGCTGGGCTCTGGTGGCCCTGGAAGCAGAGGTTTGGCAGGAGCGGGTCTGGTGCACGCAGAAGAGCCGCTGGGCACCCCTCTGCCTGCCCTCCCCCTGGAGCAGCCAGGAAAACACCCTGGATGTGCCGGCTGCTGAGAAGGTTGGGAGTGAGATCCGGGAGCTGCCGCGTTGCCTGGCAACCGGCGGGAGCGCCGGAGCAGCGTGCAGGAGAGGGTGGTCGCAGGGCGCGCGGGTCCGGAGAAGGAGCCGCCGCCGCAGCAGAGGGGGACCGAGAGGGAGGTGAACGTCCCGGGGAGGATGGGGAAGACGGCAGTGAGGGAGCCGAGCAGGAGGGCATGCGGGCAGGCTTCACAGCCGGGACCGTGCGGCCGCTGCCGGATGTCCCATCGCAGCGGGAGCTGCGGGATGTGTCGTAGCTTTGCTCCAGAGGGCTTCAGGGAAGAGTCCTTCCCAGCTGCAGCCAGCTCCTCCGCAGGATCCATAGCCCCAGAGGTGACAGTGCTGCAGCCCCGGCACCTCAGCTGGTTCCAAATGGAGCATGCTGGTTTGGGCCAACATACTGCTATTCTGAGCAGAAAATATCCGCACAAGGGCCCCTCCGGCAAAAACATCACGGTGTGGGAAGCCCTGGCGTCCCAGGGAGCCTGGAGCTGGCCGTGTGCACCTGAGGCCCTTCCGTGCTGCTCCTGCCCCACGTCGGGCAGCACGTGGTGCAGGCAAGACCCCGGCCGTCCCTTCGGACACCCTCAGCTTTCGCTTTCTGTGCTCAGCGTGGCCAAGATCGCGTGCCGTGTCCTCAGGAGGAGGCATCCATCCATGTAGCCTCTGGGAACACAGGACAAGGTATCTTGTTCACCAGCAGCGCTGGAGAACACTGTGGTTTTCCCTGTGCTCGGCTCTATAGTCTTAATAATTAAGATAAACCTTTTAGCTCCATTCCTTCCACCTTGATGCTTTTCCATCCGGCCTGGCTGCAAACCACATTGTAACAGGACTGGCATCCTGCAGGAAATCCTAAGCCTGGGCTTGATTTATCCTAATTGGAGAAAGAGGAGAAAAAATACACTTGCTAACAACAGCTGTTCTGAGATGGTCAGTTTAAGTTTGTTTTAACTTTAACTCTTTTTAGTCATTTCTAATATGACATAATATTAAATGTAAACTGTTAACAGTGCAGCATTTATCAGAACAAAATCTACTGATAATCTAACGTGAGCATGGAGGGAAAAAGTCTCTCTCTGTGGAACATTTCCATTTTGTACCATAATTGCTTTCCGAGAAAATGAATCTATTGTTCTTTCTTTAAAAAAACAGGTTCAGCCTTCTTTTGGGGCTGAGGAGGGTGCTCAGAGCATGAAGCTGTTGAGAGACCAGGATGTTCACTGATACCGCTGAATTTGCCTGTGTTGGCTGTGTTGCTAAACTTGTCCATTCTTGCTGTAGCTTGAACTTTATGAATTAAAAATACTTTCACAAAGTGATACCCAGAAAACTTGTCAGGGAGGAGAAGATGCAACATGTTCCCTCCACGGTGGGGAGAGGAACGGTGACTCCCTGCCAAGACTTCCATGTGCTGGGAAGCTGCCCCTCTTGCTCTGCTGCCCTTTTCTCGGGTGGAAAAGCCTCCTTCCTCAGGAAGATCCATCTATAGTTGAAGCAATTGCTGAACACCTGACTTGCCACCAGCCAGCACGTCCTGCGGCACCGGCAGGAAGGGAGTGCAAAGGAGGACGTTTTCGGAGCACGTTGCATTCGCTTTGTGCTGGTGCCAGTTGCTGCAGAAGGTGGAAGCCAGCACAAGCACTTCTGCAAAGCCATTCACCTCAGTTGAGGCCATGTCCGTGCTGCAAATCCGGGCATGGGCATAGGGCTGTGAACTTTCTCAAAGCATCTCCGTTTCTTCCTTTCCAAGGTGCTGGTGATTATTTCTGACAAGAGGGGATCTGTTTTCATCCTAAACACATTCATGGGGAAAATTACCTTTTCTTAGAAATGCTGCAGGTAGGCAGGAGAACAAAGCGCCTGGAAGTGCACTGCTGGAGCACTGCTGGAGTTGCAAACCTCCCGGAGGAGCGCGTTTCCTTTGAATGGGAAACAGGAGCGGCCAAGGAGCGCGGGCTCTCGCAGCCTGTGCCGGTGGGTGGTCTCCAAGGAGGAAGAAGTGTCCGGTGGGGACAGTCCCACTGGACGGTGCCTCCACACCCTGCGGGCTGGTTAGCGGGCATCCTTGCCTCAACAGCAAAGACCCTCAGCCCGTCTCTCCTGCCGGCTCTGCAGGACGTCCCTGAGGAGTTGCGCATTTTCAGCGTGCCCCGAAGGGAGCCTTGGCGGCCGGAGGTCAAGGACTCAGCTCTGCGACTAGTGCTGCCCAGGCAGAGCGGAGCACAGCGCTGGCGTGGGCGGAGGGAAGCAGCTCCTCAGGTCCCCTGCGTCCCCCAGCGCGCGGCGGGATGCAGCGAGGCCCTGCACAGAGTGCGGGAGCTCTTTGCTGTTTTGCAGCGGACGTGCCATGGAAGCACAGGGGTCAGGAGAAGGCTGTTCATCCTGCCGAGGCGCCCTGATTAAGTCAAGCACCGGCGATGACATCCCAAAGGAGCTGACGAGGGGTAAATCGTCTCCCAGCACGGCGGCTCTGGGGAGAAGGAGCCCGCAGAAGGCCCGGCGAGCGCTCAGCAGCGGCCGGACACGGGCCCATCCCCAGCGGCAGCCCGGGAGCGGTCCTGCCAGGGTGATGTGCGGATGCTGCGGCGGTCGCGCTGCAGTTGGCACCGGCAGGACCGGGAAGGGTCTGATAGATGAGCAGGACGCCCGCCGCACACGCTGCCCTCCCCTCGCTCGCTCGCTCGCTCCACCTTGCGCTGCCGAGCTGAATAACGGGGTTGTTGCCGTGGGAGAAAAACAGCATCCTCTGCTCCCAGGCAGTGCAGGGGAGGGGAGGGAAAGTCTTCAGGCGCGTCTCTTCTCGCTGTGCCCCTGCTCGCTGTCCGGCACGGCCCTGTGGGACTCTGCTGACCAGGGGTAGGGACGCGGGTGTGAGTGGGGGATCCAGGCTGAGCTCACACTGTGGGACCTCCTGCATGTCTCTCCACCAGCCCAGACCCTCGATCGCGAGCAAAGGTGGCTCTGACTCGGCTTTTTTAATGGTTCAAAATCCTGGGCTCGTTAAGCATTAGGTAACTCTGGGTCTGTATTAGAAATAGTGCAGAGGGCAGTGCAGAGGTAGAGGGGTTGAGAAAGCATGGCTACCTGCATGGCCAAAGAGTTTTCTGCTCTCATGCGGGAGCCCCAAATGCTTGAAAGGACACTGTGGTTTCCTGAGTAAAATAGCAAACCCCAGTCACTGTCTCCACCCTGGAAACGGCCCTGGTCCAAACAAAGAGCTTCATCCTGCACCCACAGCAGACGGGTGTGTATGATCCCCACACACATAACTCAGGGTGCTGTAGCTGTATTGCAGTGTGGGCTGAAGCTGGGCTGCATATTCTTCTGCTTTTTGCACAGGTTTCTCAAAGCCAGGGATACTTGAGCCCCACTCCCAAGCCAGTGGTTCAGATTTCTCCCTGTCTGGAGCAGGGGGCTGCAGCCTGGCCCTGGGTGCCCTTAGGATCCTCTGGAAAAGGTTCCTGGAGGTTTTCCCGCAGCTGCCGAGCATCATCCTGTTGTCCGGGCACTGAGACCCCTTCTCCACAGCCCTGCGCTGCCCACTGAGTGCGCAGACAGACCCTGACTGCTCTAGCCAGCCTCGCCTGGGCCTCCTCCTACCCACCCTCCCATTGGGCCTCCATCTAAACCCAGGCTGGGCCTCTCAGGTCATTTTGTTTTGCTTAGGGAGCAACTGTGCTCTGCTTGTTCCTGGGTTTCTTTCTGCCTCCCCGGAGGCTGTTGGGCTTGTTCTGCAGCCTTGTTTCTCATGGGACTACCCAAACCTGGCTGATCACCTTGCCTTGTGTGGGCCCGCTGCTCTGCCGAGGCCTGGTGGCGTGCTAGGGATGCTGAGGATGCTGCTCGAGCCGTGGCTGCTGTCTTTAGCTCCCAGCCTGCCCCTGCTCTCGAACGGCTCTGCCCTTGCTGCTCCCAGCGCTTGGGCAATTGTCCCTTGGGGAGCCCTGTCTTAGCTCATGTTCACAACGAAGGCAAATGCCAGAGGTCCTCCCAGAAGGAAGTACCGGTTGAGCCCCCTACTCCGTAATTCCTATCCCCATAGCTCTAGAGGGAGCTGCTTGTTGCTCTTGTGGAGCTTATGGACTGCTAAGGAAAGAAGATCCCTGCCTTGGGGGAGGGCGTAGGGACTGGGGGAGCAGAGGGAGCCTTCCAAGTTTGCCCAGGAGCTCCGTGTCAGAGGCTGTCAGCGTCCAGCCACTGAAACGCACCTCGAGCTTGAGGTGGCATTTTAGGGCACGATATGTGGCACCAGCCAGGGGCTGGCACAGTCTTGGTGGGGCAGGTGGGCGCTTGTATCGCCCTGTTCCGAAGGGGAACCCTCCTGAGAAGAGCAGCGAGGAGCAGGCGGAAGGCAGGACGCGCTCACTGAAGGGGCCTCCCTGCCCAACCCGGCGCGTGCCCTGGGGACGGCGGCTACTTCGGTTTTGTACTAGGCGCCTCTGCAGCCGGGAGCTCCCCTGAGGGCGAGGGAAGGCGGGAGGCCGCCGTCCTCCTGCGCCTCCACCACCTACGCGGAACGGAACCCGCTCGCAGCTCGTCACGGAGCAGGGACCAATCACAGGCGGCTGAGGGAATCCCCGCGCCGGGAAGCACCGTGAGCCCAGCCAGGGAGCCCCCGGAGAGCCCCGCGAGCCGCATCCCGCCGCCCCCGGAGCGGCCAGGGAGCCTGCACACTCCTTTCCCCCCTGTCCGCCCTCCCCGGCACCGCCGCCTCCCTCCCGCGTTCCTTCCGCCTCGCTCCACACAGCTCTGCGGCTCTGCTCAAAATACCTCCCACTCAGGGGATTCCTCTCTCCCTTCCTGCTCTCCTGCAGTGTTTCTGCCCAGCTTTTGCCCTGGGAGATGTATTTGAGCATCAGTCCAAATATCTCACTGGTGATTTGGAGCAGATTAGATGACTTTAAGCACAATGTACATAAAAATAGGAAGAATTCTGGCAAAACCAGGGCATTAGAGAGGAAGGCTTTGCTCTCCAGGCAGCCCAGGTGGGATGTTTGCTGAAGAATTATTGTAAGCACTAATTAACTTCGCAAAGTGCTATGTTCACTCAGGGCACTTCCAGCCTGAGCAGGAATAAAAAATTCAGGAAAGGCAGGAAAAATCTCTGTGCAGAGCAAAGCCTCAGGCTGGGGACATCACGCAGCCCTGCTGCTGGCGTCCATCACTTCTCCAGCCTCAGGGAGATGCCTGCTCCAACAGCCAGACATGCCCACCTGTGACCCCATAGGGATCCTCTGTATCCACCCCACAGACTGCTCTAAAACCATCTGCAATTAGTCACCTGCGAATCACAACCTGCATATTTATTGACTGGAAAGTGCTGTGCTTTTGTGGGAGGTCTTGAGGATCTGATCTGCTTAATCCTTATGGAGGAGGCCAGCATGGATGGACTTGTGTGAGGGTGTCCATTGGGCAGCCTGATGCCCCTGGCAGCAGGGCCGAGGCACCATGGAGCTGGGCTGTGGGCAGGGCTCTGATGAGGCGGGAGTTGCACGTAGGTTCCTCAGAGTGTTAATGCAGTATTTGCCCAGGTACCTTTGCAGCAAATGTGTTAGATTTGGGGCTATTAGACTCCTGCCTGGACCCAATCCTTGATGAAGTCCTAAGGAAAAAATAGCTGCCAGGATGCTGTGTGCTCAAAAGTATGTGCATGCCTGTATATACACACCTATATATGTGCATGTGCAGTGGCTGTTGCTCATAAACCTGGATAGGTGAGAGAAGGCAGCTCTGTAACCTTTCTTTTAAGATACTATAATGGTCTAGCATAAGCTTGCAGTGGAGGTGGAGCAGCTATTTTTAGCAAAAATGCTTCAGGTGAGTCAAGCTTCCCCCTTTCTGTTGTCTGTGTCTTCAAAGCGCCTCTCATCCCCGCTCAGCCTGAAGAAAAAAGGCTAATAAGCCTCTGCTTTTCAATTCTCCTGGCAGTGAGTCTACTGTCTGGTAGATGCTGCTTAAAATTTGGGCACAGTGTTCCTGCCTGCACTGCTTTGTATTGCAGTGCTAGGTAATAAAATGCAGCTGTATTAAATTATCACGGCTATAAGAATGCTGGCAAACCTCCTATGTGCCCTCTGCTTGAGAAGAGCCTGGGATGTGTTAGCAGCAGCTCTTCAGGGTTTCTGCAGAGAGTGACCTGGGTTAGTTTAATGCCCCTTAGAGGAAGGGGGTGCTGAAGCTACTGCTCTCGTGGAGGTGTGAGCTGGGAATAAGGGTGAGGGGGGATGAGGAGAGCAGCAGCCTTGTGCTTTTGGTTGCAATATGCCCTGTTAGGATAACCTGGAGAGGGCTGAGGTGTTAGAGCAGGATAGAGGATGGCATTCAGTATGATTGAAAAGAAACCTCCTGTAAAAAAAACCAAAAAACAAAAAAAAAAAAAAACCCCAGGGCATTAGAGGGGGGTTTTGCTGTCTAGGCAGCCCAGACACCAGCAAATATCCAGAGGCTTGAGGAGGAAAGCGGGCTTGGTGAAGGGTTGTGACGCAGGCCTGAGAGGCTGGCAGTGCTCTGCATGATGCTGAGTGTTGTTTGGGTTCCTTTTGGGTGATTCCTTTCCCTCTGGTGGCTGGCAAAGCCTGATCTCCAGGGAGCACAGCTCTTTCTA
The DNA here is from genome assembly GCA_003342815.1 of Eudromia elegans. Taxonomy (NCBI): domain Eukaryota; kingdom Metazoa; phylum Chordata; class Aves; order Tinamiformes; family Tinamidae; genus Eudromia; species Eudromia elegans. The sequence goes on along the minus strand of PTEX01000024.1, from coordinate 1,124,265 downwards.
AGCCACCTTGTACAGCACCCAGCTAATACAATGCACTTCTTTCGCTCAGCTGCTTCCCTGGCACGTCCCTGTGTCTCTGCAAAGAACAGCCTTGCTGCTGCGTGCCTTTATTGGGCTGCCCTCGTCAACCCATCATGGATAAGCAGCTATGCTTCTGGAAGAGCTATCTTCAGTGTGTGCTCAGTTAGTAAGCATAAAGGCTGCCTTTTTAAAGGAGAATAGCGTGCTCCTATTTTTGGTAGTCAGCTGGTAGCCCTGGGAAATGGTTTATAATACTTCATAACTCTTCATAAGTGTTCAGGAGGATTGAGCGTTTGGAGTTTGGGGCCCAAAGGGGTTATTTGACAGGCTGTTCTGCTATTGAGGGCGTCTTTCAGCTGGTTAATGCTCTTCAGTCGATGAGCCCAATGACTCGAGCTGGACAAAGGCAGTGTGTTCAGAGGAATGAAGCTGTTAGAGGATGTTCTTATTTGTATGTCTCTTGCAAGCAAATGTGTCTCAAAAATGGGAACATGATATTTAATTACTCTTGCAGTTTGTGCCTTTTTAGCTTAGTTAGCTCCAGAGGATTTAAAGGCTTTTTCTTCTCGTAGAAATGTCACAAATCTTGGTCTCCCTCCATATGGCTAAACTGCCATATCTTACTGGTAACTACACGGAGATTCGCATTTGGGGCTCAAAGATGTGAAGTACCTGTAGGCTCTCACCTTGGGTGCAAGGGATGGGAGTTCATTAGCAGAGAGAGCAGGTCCGAAACTCACAGGAGAGTTTATTTGGAATTTCAGCTCTCCTCACTTGTAGCTAATAAGGATGTCCCGTGCTGGACCTGAAGTCCGAGGGATTGCAAATAATCCTGTGGAAGTCCTGAGTGAATGCCAAGTAGCCTGCGCTATAGGTGTGATGGGATATTACAAATGCAGCTCAGCCTTACCCCAAGGCTGGGGTGTTGTCTGGGGCTCGAGAGGTCAGTTATGATCAAAGGATTAGGAATCTGTAGTTAAAATGTCAGCCAAAGGCAGATGATCCTTCGCAAGGCTGCCACCAAACCTGGACCTTGGCATTCCTGTGCCTGGTTGTGATGGCCTAGCTGAGCTGGTCCTGGGGGGCTAGAGCTTAAGGGGCTGCAAAGTGAGGTTGGGTGAGCTGTCTTGCCTCTTGTCTGAATGGCTGTCTCCTTCCCCATGGTTCTTGGCCACGTTGGAATGGCCCCTTCTTGGGTGTGCTGGGATCTGCATCAGTGCAAAACGGCTGCTACAGGGAGCCGACCTAGGCCAAGTTCCGGATCCCTCTGGGCACTAGAGCAACTATTCCCTGTGTCTTGTTAGTAGGGAACTGCATTTATTCCAGGCTCCTGCTCCAGAGCTGCAGAGTCTGCAGCCTTGCCACTGCCTGAATGAAACGGCCGCAGCTGGGAGGTAATGTGCCCACCACGTCTTGTGCCAACATCTGGCTTTCAGAGGTTACTTATACAAGGTGTAACTTCAACTCCATCTTGTGCTGGCTGCGTTCTGTCAAGTGGCACTGGGGTATCACATGGTTAATCTCTCGTACTGCTTTTTCTGAGTCAATGGATGGATTATGTTGACTCTCTTCAGATAGCTCAAACCAGAGGGTGAGGAGACTCAAAGTATGGAATTCAGACCAGTTTGGTCCTTTCTGACCTAATTGTGCTGTATTAGAAGTGTAAAAGGTATTGGAAGCTTTCCCAGACCAACAGCTGGGCCTTGAGATAAGGATCCTGGACTGAAAGGGAGACCCTCTGCCATTGTCACTGCTCCTGCTGTACTGCAGACTACCCAAGGAGTAGAGCTGAAGGTGGCCACCCTTGGAGGGGTGGGGAGCTCTTGAGGTGCTATTGCAGGAGGTGAACATTTTGGGAAGCATTTCTTGTGCATTGCTGGCTATTGTGAGAGCATCAGTAAGCTCTACCTTGCAGTATTTTCCCAGTTTGTCTCTGCTCAGTTGGATCAGATACCTTGGCATGAACAGGCAGGTTATTAAGACGGGCAAACGTGTGCTTAGTGGAAATGTGGGCTTGTCTCAGGGCATAGCGTTTCAGCTCATCTCAAACTGCACGGGGCAGTAATGTTTTCTATAGTCTAGGGTGGGGGGTTCTGGGCACAGAGCATGTGAAGTAGGAGAAGAGATGGATTAAATGCCTACTTCACTGGAAACTAACACTTCTGATGCCGTGTAGCACGGCAGGTCCTCCAGCATCTTCCTAAATACCAGCTTTGAAGAGAAGGACTATGTCAGTTGGTCCTAGCAATAGATTGTTCATAGGCACCTTCCTACAAGTGCTATTAAGGCCCATATGTGTTCGTAGGGGTGTGCCACTGGGAGCTGAGGATAGGACCTGAGGCAGCAATTCCAGGATGAGGAAGTGGCTTTGTGAAATTTCAAATCAATGGAGAGTAGAAGGGTTGGGAGACAGGACCAGAAAATCATTTTTTTCTTAAAAAAAAAAAAAAAACAAAAACAAAAAACCAACCTACCTGCTTCTTCCTTTCCTCCTACTTGATTGAGAGCACACAATTGATAACAGGAGTCTGGCTCTTCAGCTAAAGAACTTGTTTTTCTGTTAGGCTGGATTCTGAAGGAGTACGGATTCCTGTATGTTCCTCCTTTGCTCATGTGCCAGTTCCCTGTCTTGGAGGGGTTTGGTGGTGTGTCCTTGTCCGGGGGCTGCTAAGGGAGGTGTGGGTGGTTGCTTGACCCCTCTTTGCAGCGTGCCTTCCTCTGCCCAGCTTTAAGTTCCACATCCATAGAAGCTGCTGTTGCTGGAATGCAAAGTTCAGCAGGAACAAGGAGAGCACCAAGACTGGTGAGACCTTGCTGTGATACTTTTCATGGAAATATATGTATAATGAGGCAATTTGTGAACTTTTATCATACATGGCAATATATACACATTTAGCAGAGTAGAAACTGTCTGCTGCATGGGGCCTGAGGGCTGTTTGGCAAAGCAAGCACCACCACCAGATGAAGAGATCAGCTCTGCTTGCTGGAGCCAGCAAGTCCTGTATGTAACCCTGCGTTTTTAACACAGAGACCAAGTGTGCTCTTTATATCTCATTTCTGTGCTAGGTGCCATGCTGCACTGCAACTGTGACAGAGGTGACACGTTCCCCATTAACACCTGCACAGGCTGCTTAGCACGTGGTGAGGCTCCCAGGGGCTCGAAAGGGAGGGAACAAGGGCAACTGCAGAGCGTGGAGCTGATGCTCTCTGTCTCCTGGCTGTGATTAAGCTCTCCTCCCTGGCTGGTTCTCTGACCTCGTTTCTGCCTGGCACATGGGGGAGCCCATGCTTGCACTTTAGCGGGTGGGAGAGACCCAGAAAGGGGAGGAAGGGGTGCAACATCCTGAGCCTGGGGATCTGGGTCAGTCCTTCCCTAGGCTTGGCCAGGATGGTCTCCCAGCTTGAGCCCTGGAGCTCTAGACTGGCTGGGAGCCATCAGGGTGAGGAGCTAGGCCCTGCAGCTGCTGGTCCTGCCTTGGTGGGCCTCCTAGAGCACGGTGCACGGCCAGACTGGGGACAGCAGCCTTCTGGGAGCACCAGCCTCTGCTCCGGCCACTTTCAGAGAGTGGAAAGGCAGGAGGATGCGGTGCAGCATTCCCAAAGGAGGGATTTTCCAGACCTAACGGAGGGCTGAGCAATGAAGCAGCAGAGGCAGATGAGGAAGGCATGATGAGGAAGGCACAGGGATGCTGCCCTCCTCCTCCTCTCGCAGGAGAGTTGTCCCTCTGGGCAGGGCTGAGCCTGCTCTGCTGCGGGGATCTTAGATGTCACCCTGCTTGTGGCTTTTCTGTGCCCTGGGGGAAGTTGTGGTGTCTGAAAGCTTCAATTAGCATTAATCAACACCCCTTCTCCTCGTGGAGAGAGGGCAGAAATAGAAGCTGATGGGGAAGCGCAAGTGGATCCACTGTACAGGATCCCTTGGGTGGCCAGCAAGGCTGTGCATGGAGATTCCCGTTGGCACCAGAGCAGGATGCGGGACAGGAGGTCTGGCCTCCTGCTCCCCAGTCCCTGGGACAAGCGGAAAGTGAGGAAGGCCTGATCACTAAAAGACTTTTGTCCACCCATGATCTCATGGCCTGTCCTTGGCACAGGACATGGTGGTGACCGGCAGCAATGATCTGACCTGTGGAGGGTCAAGGCTTCCCCTAACCCAACCTGAGTGACGGGAAAGTCACAGTGTAGGACAGCTGGGTGGCTGTAGGGTTGGGAAATGCCTGTGCATGGCAGGCTGGCCAGATGTGTGTTGTGAAGAGCAGCACGTGTCCAGCTGGTAGAGAATTGCTGTCTGATAAATGGGATTGGAGGCAATGGGGGGGGGGCATGCTTGCAGTTTCATTTTGTGTTGATGAAAATATGATTAACAGTTGTAATTAACTGATGAAATGGTGGCTATTTCTCTGCTCTCTCTGATTTATGGACAGAGACTGCCTGTGTCCATGGTTTCTGCTTACCGAAGCACTCTGCAGCATCTCCAGCATGCTCGAACTTACACCAGGGAAGGCGGGTGGCTCTGCGGTCGTAGCCACCAAGAACTGCATGGTGCTGCTCTGCACCTCCCAGCCTTGCTGAGCCCAGGCTCGCAGGCCTGGAAAGCTGGAGGTTTAACTGGCGAGAAGGAGGCTGGTGTCCCCTCTCAGTGCCTGTCTCTACACTCCGTGTGACAGAGCAACTGTGGGGCAGCAGGACCCGCAGAGAGGGAAATGCAGCCTCCACAGCAGCTGACCGAAGCACAGGGCCCATATAGCTGGGCAGGAGGCGGTTTCTCTGCTTCAGGAGCCAAATGTCCAGCTTATGGCCAAAACTGTGCTGAGCCCCAGGGACTAGGGCTGCTTGGTGTGGTCAAGAGGGAGAGGTTGCCTGGGGCTGTGCTGGGGATTTGGGCAGCACCTGGGTTGTCGTGTTGCTCTGTGCCAGCAAAGCCCAGCTAGTGGGACGTGAGCCTGCCCTCAAATGGCCTGGGAGCCTCGGGAGGGACCCTCCCAGGCCCTGCCTTGCCTGCACCGTTGTTGATGGTCAGGATATAGTGTCTGGAAGCAAGAACATACCCACAGAAGCGAATGCACCAGTTTGAAAATCTGAGCAATGTGGGGAGCAATGGGAGAGGAGAGCACAGTAGAACCCTGAACATATGAACATTGAAGTGTGGGGCAGTTGTGAGTGAACTGAGAAACAAATTTCTGTGTTTACTCCAGTAGGAGGGTAGTATTTGTCCCTACCAAAAAAAAGATGCAAATGGTACTTCTGGTGCATGTGCTCAGGATGGGCCGAATTTGAGCTCTGTGCCCATCTATTGCTTTTCCTCAAGCCATCAATGGTTAAAGCAAGCTGGACGCTGCAGAGGAGGGAGTAGGTGAGCTGTATTTCTTGTTTTTCTGATTGCATATGTGTGATTAAAAAAAAAAAAGTGACTACTCATTTCTCTAAGGGTACCTGATGAGCATTAAAAATACAATTGCGGGAATAATTAGGTCAGACTTCAAACAAACCAAGGAAGCAGATCTGTTGAAGAAATAGATACCTCTGTTATGTCACATTTCTCTGAATAGATCTTCAAAGCTGCTCTTCCAGGACTCGAATCAAGGTTGTTTTTCAGCCTGGGACTGAGTCCTGTGGTCTTTGCCACAAGTGACCTAGGCTGCCTGCTAGGGGATAGAAGTGCAGTGAGGCAAATAGGCAGTGCAGCCGTGCGGGCCTGAGGGTGGGCGCATGGACAGGCTCTTCCCTTCATCGAGCCAGTGTTGCAGGCCCTCCTTGTTGGAGGGGCAGGCGTTGCCCTGTCCTGCTTAAACAGCCATGGAGACAACGATGCAGCAATGAAACAAGCCCGACCTGCCTGGCGGCCGCCATGTGCTCCCCACAACCTGCTGCGGCTCCCGGAGGCGCGCAGGCTCCTGGCGCACAGGCCGGGCTCTCCGAGCGGGCGGGCGCTTTCCGGGCTGGCCGGTGTATGCCCCTCGGAGCGCTGGACGCGGGCAGGATGCTGCTCCCAGCGGCTGCTCTGCCCTGGGTCTCCTGGCACCCGCATGCGGTTGCCCTTAGCCGTGGCTTGCGGCTTGGCTTGCCCGCGTCCCCTGGAGAGCGCGTGGGGCCGGCTGGCAGCGCTTCCCGCAGCCCTTCCGCGCTGCAGCTGGCAGAGGGCAGCAGAAGCCGCCGAACCGCAGCCCAGTCCCGGGCAGTGCTGAGCGCTGCAGCTCAGCCGTATCCCGGGCTGGAGACCGCTGGGCATGCGGACGCGGGTACCACCTCCTGCAGCGCCCCGTGCTGCTTGCTCAGCTCCCTGCTTCCTCCCCTCTCCTTGCTGCCTGTTCTGAGAGGGAAGCCCAGGCTGCTCTGGGCTCTGCTGCTCCCTCCCCGGGCTGGCCAGGCCCCTGAGTGCTGCCTCGGGACCGGGGGTTGCAGGAAGAGGCCGGCTGGGAGCTGCCTGTGCCCGGGGCCTTCTCCCTGCAGAGCAGCCAGCTCTGGCCTCGCATCGATTTCCACTTGAGTCAGGCGCTTTTCAGAAGCCCCAGAGGGAGCTCGCACAGCCCCGGCAGCCGCAGTGTGCAGAGCGAGCGTCTTGCCAAGTGTCTCTGTGCCTGAGCGGCGGAGGGTTTCCCTCGGCAGCATCCTTTCCAAAAGTGCTGCTCTGGGCCTTCCGAAACAGGGGCTGCCTCTGCCGTTTGCTTCCAAATGAGCAGTTCACATTTAGCTTCCACATGGCAGAGGTCCCTCAAGAAAAAGGCCTCAATCAGCACAGCCAAATGCTGCCTCAGCTCTGGCTTTCCTTCCCTTTCCTCTGCGCTTTAGGAAAGCTTGATTGCTAGGTCTGCTCTCAGTGGTGGTCAGTCCCCTCCTGAAGTGACGTTGGCTGGTGCTGTCCCTCTCTGCAGGCCCCGTCCCTGTGGCCAGCACCGGGACTGAGCTCAGCAATCCGTGCACCCCACTGCCTGGCTGCTGGGAGCCTCGCTGTTTGCTGAGTGACAGTGACATCGGATTCACTGTATCTATACATCACAGTGCTTCCTTTCACAAGATTTAAAGGGAGACTAATTGACATTAGTAGCCCTGGTAAAAATGTACCTTTAGCTGCAAACCTCTTCTTCTTAGGGGAAATTTTGTAGAAGAGTTGGAGCTAGTTCAGATGGGTGTTTTCGTGCTGAGAAATGGCCTTCTTGAATTTTCTTCTCCATTTTCACAAGACAAATTCTTCTCTTCTGGCTTTATGTTTTATTTTGTGTTCAGACTTACCAGGCTGCCCTGCTTTGCAAGGACCCAGGAGTTGCCACACACACAAAAAGCTCTTGCTCTGAGCGTGAGCCCGACCAGCCAGCTGTGCAGAGGATGGGAAGCCAAAGCAATGCTGCCTTATCCTGCTCGCCATAAAAACATCACGCGTAAAGCAGTGGAGAGGGAAAACCAAGCGGCCAGCATGGTCTCCTTCCTTGGCCAGGAGCAGTTTGCAACTGATTGCCCTCCTAGCTGTGCTCTCCCATGGGAGAGGTTGGTGGAGCCCTTGGAGCCTGCTGTGCACAGCTAGGGGGTCCTGGAGCCGCTCTGGTCTTGCCTTGCACACCCAGGAACCAGGCTCTTTTTTTTTTTTCTTTTTCTTATTCAAACATGAAAACAACTGATAAAGGAAAAGAACATTCTGGCTTTTAATTCTTTAGCCTGTTCCTCTTCAGTGCAGTTTGCGACAGAAATCTCTAGAACGGGAGGCAACGAGGTTTCTATAGGTACCTCTCCTCCTCCTTTCTTTCCCTGACTACTCTGTGCTTTCTTTTCTTTTATGGCTGTAGTTTTTAGAGGAAAGGAATTGCCTTCTCTTAGAACAGTCTTTTTGAGAGGTCGCACTTCCCTGTAGGCAGCAAAGTGAGGAGATTTCTAAGTACTTTGCCTACTGAATGATAAGGGTTTCTTTGCAAACCTGATATTCTCATCCTTAATTCCAATGTAGTCTTTCTAGTGCAACACTCTTGTTTTTCTAGCTTCATCTTTAGCCTTCTGTTTTTATCAAGCTTATTTATCTGCATTAGCATACTTGATGTTATTAAAATGTGCAAGCTGTGAAGTTAAATGCTCGAGCGTTTGGAGAGGTGAGAATTAAACCTGCCTGTCCTACCTTAAACACCTGCACCCCTAGACCGCGCACACGTCTCGCGGCGGTGCAATTCCCCGGCTCCTCCGCAGGGCTCTCCTGCCTCTCGGCACGCGGGACACCCTGTGCTCGTGTTCAGCGTGGCTCTTTGGCTGGGTGTTCCCTTTGTGCCCATTGTAGGATCTGCCTCTTTGCCTATTCAGGTGCTGCACGGTAGTACTCATTGCTATTGTATCAGCTTGCTTCACACATGGTAATGAATTTAATTTCACAACACCCCTACTGGAAGGAGGGTTATTTTTATCATCTCTTTTACATTTGTGAGAATTGACGTGCAGAGCTTAAAGCAGAAGAGCAGGGAATGCTCTTGGCTGTTGATCTGAAGGTATCCCTGTTCATAGTCTTGGAATACTTAAACCCAGAGAGCTCCTGCACAGTGGCAACGGGTACCAGTGTCTCCATAAGGCAGACCTGGGATCCCTCTTCTGCCTATGGAAACTGCAGAGCACAAAGCGGCTCCTTGGCATTCTGCACGAGTCCCAAGGCAGAGCCCCACCCCACAGACTGCCCTCACTAGATGAGTATCCATCATTTTCCTGCAAATTTGGGTCTGTCCCTCTCCTCTGTCACTGGAGGTAGGTCCCATACACGAGAGCTGCTCGAACCTCAGTGTGCTAATTCGCTCCTGAATAGGCGTCTGGCTTGGTGAAGGAGCCAGAGATCCTGCAGCCTAACGAATAGCACTATGTAATTAAATAATACTGCAATTTGTTCTTGCATCGATATGTTGGGCTCTTCTGAATTCTGCCCTTCCTGATCTGAGTACTTGACGCTGCCACCTTGCAGGTATCGCCTCCGGAGGGGTTCATAGACAACAGGCAATATGTTCTTCAGTGGACCTGGGTCCCCTCCCCAGCATGCTTCAGCCACATGTGCTTAGTCAGTGCTTATACCCTTGCTCTTTGAAGGGATTTCAGGTAGAGGGGCCGATTTCTGCTTGGGGGCTGTGCCAAGTGCAGGTCTCCAGGGCAGCACAGGAAACACACATTGTTGGAGTTTTTTTTGTCCTTAGGTTCCACTAACACTGATGCCAACAATGATGATGACAAAGAGACTGACTTTAACCTGTGTCATGGCATCTTCCTTGTGGGAAGCTGCTTGGTTTGGCTCAGCAACACAGCTACAGAGGGCAGGTATGTGCAAGAAGCAGCAGAGCAACACACGAGGTAACAGGAAGGTGGCAATTTCTGCTGCAGTGAGTAATCGTGTGCCGTGCATGGAGTGCAGGGCGCCTCGGAAGTGCCTGGGATGTGTAGAATTAAGTGGCTGTGAATGTCCTTGTATTAGCAGCTCTGGGCAGACCAGCTCATATATCACCTTTGGATATGGATCTGATGCTCAACACCGTAACTGTGGTGTGTTTTTAAGCGTGCCTGGCAGGCTTAGAACCTATTGCTAAGGTGGAAATGTTGCTTTTGTAGTTTGGGAGAGCACCCTAGTGTGTTACAACCACCCAGAAGAGTGGGTTTTACCTGTCTGAGCGAGGGTGGTCATTCCAGCTCCTTGGGAATGCTCCTGTGGTGCAGTGGAGATTGAATCCATAGGAATCTTTGCAAGTTTCCTACATGGCTCTTTTCTCAAGGTGGTCAAAAACCTTCCTTTTGCTTTGGGGACAGTGTTTCCAAAGTTCCCTTTGTTTAGCAGAGTTAAAGCAAGAAACTTGGAAAGATGTCTCTTTGCAGGGTGGCTCTCCAAAACACTTTCTCCATGGGAATTGCCCTTGGGCGAGAAAGCTGAGATAAGTAAGGGCCTCCTTGGGGTTACTGGGGTTAAGCAGGCTTGGATACCCTTCTTCCCATCCCTTCTGGGTGCCCTTCCTTTTCCCTGACAGGTTGCTCTGCTTTCTTCTCACCTAATTTTTCCTCCTCCTCTTTATTTGATTTTTCTATTCTCCATGTTAACGGCGGCTCCTCTTTCTGATCCTCTTCAGACTTAATTAATTTGCTGCTTATTCCCTCTTGTAGATCAGTAATTATGATATTTAAGTCCAGATCTCATCCTGATATGTGCATTACCCCCTCCTTTATACCTTCTGCTTGTTTTGGACACTTTACAGCTTTCTATAGCTTCTTTGGCTTTAATTTACGGTCCATGTGAGGAGCTTCCAGCCACCCTGATCAGAATGGTTTCTTTTCAAGAACAAAGCTAGGCAGAGCGCCCTGTTTCTGCATGTAAATATGCTGTTCAGCAGGAGCAGAAAGCGGTAGCTGTAGCAGTGCTGTTCTTCACACAGCCCGTGACACCTTTGATGGCTTCAGCTGTGAAACCCACGGGACCCAGCCGGGTCTGCAGCTCCTGGCCATCCACGTGAGCCCTTGCCCTCTGCACAAGCTCAACCTGGGCTTCCTGGAATTTTGCAGAGCTCTTTTCTTTCTGCCTTCCTAATTATCATCTCTGCATCTGAAAATTATCAGGTTTTTGTCAAAATATTGTCCTTTTGCATGTGGAAAAATTTCTGCTTAAGAAAGAGAAAAAATTTTATAGAAAGCCTCTGGCTGGAGGCCTTTTGGAACACGTGCCTCTTCACCACCACCTCCCCATCCTCTGCCCAGACAGGGACACTGTCTGGGGGCTGCATGGCTAATGCCAAATGCTTCCCACTGATCGCTTACCCTTTTGTGTAAGAAATATAACAAGGCAGCCTGATTAACTGGGATTGAGGGAATTAAGCCTATGTTTGTGGAGATAATGATCGATAAGGTCTCTCTTAACATACTTGTTTCTCTGGGTTTCTTTTGATTGGCATATGAGCAGCTACACGCTATAAACTACCTTGATGGATTCCCCTGTGCATCTGAATTTAAGATGAGGCACAGCGCTATTTTAGTTAATATTCCAGCAGGTGATTTTTTTGTCAGATCCTTTGCAGGCTTCTGTCTCTGCTCATAACCTCAGGTCTTGGTGCCCCTTCTCCGTGGAAATGGCACTGTGGGCAGTCCTTGAACCTGCCTCCTGCTTTTCCTTGGCCACCACGTTTCTTGACCAAGAGATGTCTTTTCTGCCAGGATCCTCCCTTGAATGGTGGGTGATCGTGATGCTTTGAGGCATCAGACAGGAGACAGAAGCAGCTCATTCATCGACACAGCTCCCCTGGTAGGTTCCCCTAGGCTGGGGCTATTCACATGGGTCCTGGAGAGACATTCCCAGCAGCATGTGGGTCCACAGCAGAAGGTTTGGAGCTTCCCACGGCAGCCCATTAGTGGTGAAGCGAGAGGCTGCCTGCCTTGGATTAGGAAGCACTTGAGGATGTCATTTAGTCAAGCAAATTTCCCAGCTGACTGCAAATTCTTATTTCACTAATTACAAATCAAGAGGGTGGTTTGCACAGTGGTTTCCAGACAAGAGGTGATTTCCTGCCTGATGTTTGGGTGGCCGGTATGGGAAAAGCAGAATGGATCCTGCTAACTTTGTTACCCTGTCTTATGCAACCAGTGTGATCAAAGTAAAGCTCGCACAGGGGAATCCTGCAACGTCTGGTGCTCAGAGGCTGTAGCTGCTCCTTCTAACAGCTCATCCAGACCTGTGGCTGACGTGTTGCAACAGGGTATGATGAGGATAATTCAGAGCTGGGACCCTAGCTCTCCCTTGAAGCACTCTGAATAGTCAAGAACTGGGGCTGTGTGAAGGAAATGATCACCCTGAATGTTTGGTAGGTGTTGGACCAAGCCAATACAGGACTGTTTTGTTCTGATGCTTTCAGCAGGTGTGGGAAGGAGGAAGCTTGGGCAAAGGTGTTGCTGCAAAGCCAAGGGCAGCCGGAGCAGCACCCCAATGTGGGCACAGGGCTGAGCAGACGGGTGAACCCGCACAGACCCTGGAACAGGAGGATCCGGGCAGCCCTGCCTGTCAGTGATGCCTCTGTAGCCACAGTCGGATGCTCCAGAGCCGTGTGCCGGGGAAGATTCCCAGCCTCGCTGGAGTGCTGCCTGCCCAGGGACCTGCAGCTCCACAGCCAGGCTTTGGGTCCGACAGGCTGGTAGCCTCATGGCCAGAGGCATGAAGGGGGCTGTGATGCACAGGAGCCAGTTCTTGGAGCGCATCAGGTGCACTTCAGCTGTGGCCAGTTCTGGCAGGTGTCAAGCCAGAAATGTGCACACGCAGCTGAAGGTGTTTCTGAGGTGACTGGTAAGCCAGTGCTCTAGACGTCCAGCCCCATGCTGGCCTGTGTAAGCGCAGGAGAAGCTGGAACGACGAGGAGGTGGCCTCCAGGCGTGCCCCGGGCGGCCCCTTTTCTGGCCCCCACACCCAGGCCAGGGCCCTCACGCGAGCTCGGTGCCCTCTGTGCTCCCTCCAGCAGCCCAAGTGGAGCTCCCGTCTCCCGCCGCTCACCAGTGCCATGAGGAGCTCTGGCTACCTGGCTCTCTGCTGTTCTGCCTCGGCTAATTAGAGCTGATGAGATGCTCTAAGTGTTAGGCAGCCTGCTGTCCCTCTGCTTCCCGTTGTCCTTGTGAAGCTTGCCAAATGCGGTGAGATGTGAATCCTTGCAGGGACCGCGGCACAGGCGACGTGGTGGCCTTTAGAGTCCTGTTAAAATAGCAGGGTCCCTCCTCATCCAGCTCATGTCTTTTGGACACTTCTGCTCCAGCTACAACCATTCTCCGTAGCTGGTTTTCCTGCCTGATGGAGAGGACCTTGAATTTGCTCTTTCTATGGAGCTACAGCCAGCAAAGTCTCCGTGTTCTCCAAACCTGGAAGACTCATGAGCAGAGCAGAGTTTGGGCTTTCCCTGGGGATCTCTTCCCTAGCAGCCTTTGCACTCGCAGCTCAGCAGCGTCTTTGGGACGCAAGGCCGTTGCTGCTGGGGGTCCAGTTGCAAACTGAGCTCAGTTTGAGCTCTCGTGAGACCCCATTCTCCCTTCTCTTGACATGGGAAGCTGCAGAGAATCTTTGGAGGGGAAAGAAGGCATAGAATAAAGTACTCATGTGACATGAACACAGGGCACTTTCCAAAATGTTCTGGTCGGTGTTGTCTACTGCTTTTTTGTGTGAATCTCCTGTTATTTAGCGCTATTTCCATCCCTAGGCCTTTGCTTCAGGCTAATCAAGCCATTCTCTCCGCTTCCATTTTAAAGCAAAAACTGAGAAGTTCACAACTTTCTGGGTGCAGAGAAGAATGAACATGAACTTAGAAGTTCTGCAGATTGGAGGGAAATTTTTTTAAAAACAATAAAAATTTTAAAAATTTAAAAATTAAATTAAAAGAAAAAAGGCAGGACTCCTAGAGCCAAGTGCCTAACATGGCTGGTTTAGGTAGGTGCTAGGCACCTAAGTTGTTTAGGCTTGCTTGGACCTGGCAAGCATGCACGGTGCTAGCAAAAGTTCCTCTTTTGTTTCTGTTGTGACTATGGAAGCAGAGGGGAATAGAGGAACAGGTTCCAATCTCCAGGCTCACTTTTGCCTGCGAGACAAAGAGTCTCTTTCAGGCCCACTGGTTTTTGTGAATTTGTTCCACTGCCAGCGTGCAGGTTCTGGAAATTCGAGCCCGAACCAGCCCTGCTGATGGAGAGCTCTGGTGCCTCTCCGTGCAGTTGGGGTTGGCCACCAGAGATGTGGGTTGCTACGTTTCTTCGGACAGACTCCAGCTGTTGGCTCAGCCGGGATGTGCTGGGACACCAGCCTGGAGCTCAGCAATGTCCTGCAAAGGACGTTTCTAGCCCTTAGCTGTTTCTGTGTGCGCATGTGCTAAGCACCTAGATAACTTGGAGGTCTTTAGCCAGCTCAACAGCCCCCTCTGGATTTCTTGGGCATATCTAGATTATATTCCAAATACACTCGAGCCCTTATTTGAAGCAGCATGGCTCCTGTGACACCATATATAAACAGTTTTGAGCATGTGCTTTAGGGCTAGGGAGGTTCAGCAGAGCAAACCTGTTTTCCTGTGTTTCAGATGAATAGGCCACACATCCCCAAACCCACTCCCAACGCCCCAGGGTGTGAGTATGCAGGAAAGGCTGCTCCTCCCAGGGATTCCCGCCCGGGCCCTTGCCAAAAGGCAAGGGCCGATGTCAACTGGAGGGTTTATTGGTGAGGTGGGTGCCCGAAGGGCAGCTCTGAGCACAGCACCCTAGGAAGGGGAGCCTTGTCTTTGTGTTGGGCGGAGGAAGGGCTGATCTTGGGCCCTTTCTGGAAACAAGAGATTTGGGGTGTGTTTGTCGCTTCCTTTGAGGTCTCTCCTGTACACTTGGGGGTGGTGCCATGCTCTGTGGGGGTTGCTTTGCCCTTGGTGCAGCGGGTTGGGGGCAGTTGCTCCATGGCCTCGCGACCTCCCCCCTGGCCTCGGCTGGGGCTCCTGGCCCGTTGCTGGATACCATGGGTGGCTCCACTCTGCCTGGGGGCCAGGAGAGTTGGGGCTGTGGGGCTGTTCATGGGATACTGTGCGGCTGGCATGGTGCCCCCGTGAGACGAGCCCCTGGCGAGGCCGTGTGGGGCCCGCGGGCGCCCAGCGCTGTGGGGTGAGAAGCGACCCCCAGTGCTGGAGCCATAGGGTGAGGAGCAGCCACGGTGCTGGCGCTGCAGAGTGAGGAGCGACCCCCGTGCTGGCCGTACAGTGAGATGGGGTCTCCCGGAGCGGAGCTGTCACACGTTGCCATAGAGACCGGTTAATACAGCGCCCGGCAGCGGCTCCGCAAGGCGCCAGCTCGCTCGCTCACAGCGGGATGAGGCCAGGACACAAGGCCCAGGCGGCGCACCCAGGATAAGCCGTGTTCCTGAGGATGCCGTCGGCCTCTCTGTGTGGTGACAGGTGTCCGAGCGAGGCCGTGGGCCTCTCCCCACTGCAGTGATTGCCCTCGGCTGTGGCCCTGGCGTTCGGGGAGCCTCTGGCTTCGTTGGAGGGGGCAAGTGATGGAGCTGCGTGGCAAGGGTACGTCGCCCCTGGAAAGGGCTCTATGGTCCAAATGTTTTGCTCCACACGGAGTTGTTAACTCTGTGGTTCCACCCTGTGCAAGGGGACGTGTGTCATGGCCACAGAACGGAGCATGCACCCGGCCACGCGACACGAGGGTGGTGGGAGGCTCAGCTGCTCCTCGCTCCACACCAGCCTCAGGCACGGGGCAAGAGCCTCGCCGGGGCACCCCGGCTGTCACCAAGCAGGGCTCGGCCTCCGAGCCTCCTCCCCGCACGTGCCGCTGCTGCTGGTGGGTGTTCGGCAGGTAAGGGGAGGCAAGGAGGGAGGCCGCGTGTTTAAAGAAAGAGATAAAAAGCCTTACGATGGAGGAATGCATTAAAAGATAATTGCTTCGAGGATTCGTGAGAGGTTTTTTACGCCTCCTGAGCTGAAGGATGTATCCGCAGGGGTGTTGTGCTTGGTGGAGGGTTGCCGTCCCCTTTCTTCCCAGGGGGTGGAGATGCAGGTGGCTCCTGGTGGCTTTCGCCAGGCAGCAGTGACGCTTCCTCTCCTCCGCAAGGCAGCCCAACAGCTGGACGTGAAGAGCATTCCGTGGGCAGGGATTTCCTCTGGCTCGGGGCTTTTAGGGAAGCTTTTCCAAGAACGGCTCCTCGGGGCTACGGCCGTCAGAGCTGGGGTGAGGGTGTTGCTGGTGCCTGGGCGCTCCGCTCGGGGCTGGAGCTGTCTGGGATTTTGCGATCACGTGGTTGCCCTATAGGACCAGTGGGTAAAATGCGGGCCTGGTGCCCAGGGCAGTTTCAGGCTGCCGGCTGTGTGAGAGGAGAGCCGAGGCAGAGGCTGCGGGGAGGAGCAGCTGGTGGGGAGAGCGTGCGGCGCGGCGGCGAGACGTGTTTTTCCGGGACCTCGAAGAGCTGCCACAGCGAGGAACAGCCCTCAAGAGGACCATGGCTTCCGTTCCCTGCGACTCTTGCTAGCACTGCTTCCATCTCTAAGTCCTGGAGTGTTTCTTGATAGGAGCCACTTGCAATCCTGAGTCACTTCTGTCTCCAGCTATGCCTGTCTTGCTGATGCTGCTTCGTGCCTCTTCTCTTACCCAAGGTGGTTCATGCCAGCCGCTGAGTGGGTTTGCAAAGCAGGGAGAGCAACTATGAGGGCCCTTCTGCTCCGAGCCTGCAGGGAACCAGTATTCCTGAGCCAGCCGGGTCCTCCGTGCAGCCCCAGCTCTCTGCACGGTCTTCTTGGTGGTGTCTGACGCAGTGCTGCTTGCCCCAAGGAAGGCTCTGAGGTCTATAAAAAGCTGTTCGTGCAGGAGCAGTCCAAGGGCAAGGAAAATGCCAGCTGTCCACACAGGCTCTCGAGAGGGAGGTCTGTGCCGCTCAGACAAAACCTCGTGCAAATCAATATTTCTGATTGCTGCCCCACTTGGGTGTTCGCTGCCTTGGACTAGGGTTGGATGTGGTGCTGAGGATGGAGAAACTTCAACACTTCTGGGTTGTGGTTGAAGCCACAACTGAAAGGTGCTTCTAGGAGACCCAAGTGTTATGGTTCCATTGAGGATTCTCCCTTCTCTGGTCAAACAGCTTGTTGGGTTTGATTAGGGTGGCCCTGTGTTGGTTTAAGCTCAGTCCTTGCAGGTTGTGTTGGTCTTGATCAGTGTTGCCATATGAGACCCTTTGTGGAGGACAGTAGAACCCCCTTGGCCTTCAAAGCGCTGCAGTTTGGAAGTAAATCTAGATATTTGGGTTAGCAAAGGCCACACTGGGAACAAACTGTTGAAATTTTCCTTCAAGGTAGATCCCATTCTCTCCTGCCCAGGAGCAAGCAGTGATGAATGCTCCCTATAGCAGTCGGGCTGATGCAGGTCTGGAGGTGGGGCAGTGTCTGCTCTAATTTTCTCCTAGGAACTAGAACTGGGTTGTTTTGCAGATCCCAAATGGAGGGAACGGAGAACTGGGGCAGGTGTGCCCATTCCTGCCTCCCTCCGCCAGCGCCCTGCTCGGACGCGGGCCCGCCTGCTGCGCCGGGCACACCACGCTGCTTCAGAGCTGCTTCTGCAGGCACTCCTGGAGCGAGACGAGCTCCCTTCTCCTCGCGCTGCACCCCGTGGCACAGGGGCGGCCGGGCCTCGCGGCGCCTCTCGCCAGCAGAGCTCTGCAGGGTCCATATATTTGGCACGTGGTGCTGTCAGCCCCGCCGCGCCGCCCGCCCTGAGTGATGCCCGCGCGCCAGGCCGTGTCCCCACCGCCCTTCCCCGGCTGCGCGATAGCCCCTCCGGGAGGAGGAGGAGGAGGAGGAGGAGCGGGGAGGAAGGTGCGTTTCTCCGCATGCCGCCTCCCTGCAGGGCTCGGCAGCCCCAACTCGGCGGCCGAACTCGGTCGCTCCGCAGCGGGGGCCGCGGCCCGGGCGGCGCTGCCGCTTCAACAGGTAGAGGGGGAGGCGGCTCCGCGCGGCGCGGCGCGCGCGGCGACACCCGCCTCGGCAGCGCGGCGAGAGGAGGAGGAGGAGGAGGAGGAGGAGGAGGAAGGCGGGGAGGGCGCTTCCCTCGCCGGCGGAGCGCGCAGGCGGCGGCAGCGCGGCCCGGCCCGGCCC
>PTEX01000024.1:1024533-1106545 GCA_003342815.1 Eudromia elegans | reverse complement strand
CCCCGCCGCGGGCTGCGCGGGGCCGGGGGCAGGGGGGGCCGCGCGCGACCCCCACGCGCGGTTCCCGAGCCGCGATTCCCGGCCCGGCCATTCTGTGCGGGGAACAATGGGGGTCCCAGCGCCGAGGCTCATCCCGGCTCGCAGGATGCAGCAGGTTCCGGGCGCGGGAAGGGGGCGGAGGGGTCGGGAGCTGCTGTGGAAGATGTCTGGTGCTGAGCCTGGTCTGCAGAGCAGGGTGGAAATGAAGGGTCTAGAGCGGGCAGCAGCAGCGCGGGAGGCTACGTCGGGTTCCCCCTGGATCCTGCGCCCAGGCCTGATGGCGATGGGTTGGGAGGAAGGGTCCCCCTCCTCACGCCCCTCACAGAGGCACTTTGCAGAGCTGCAGGCTCTGGGGGAGGGAGGGGGACGCGCTCCAGATGTTCCCCCTCCCCTGGAGTTCCTGGGACTGCGATATGAATCTCTCAAAGGGAGTAGCATTGTGTGGTTAAGTATTAGGTGGTCCCCACCGCAATATTTATCCATTGTTCCTTGTTCTGCCTCTGCAAGAGCACTTCTTACCCGGGCTAGAGGAATATAATTGAAGCAATAGTTCATTTCCGTGGCCGGTTGCATTCTTAGTCTCTCTCCTGAATCCTCTGTCTGGCTGCAAATGCAGCCACATCCTCAGGCAGGCACAGGGACCCTCTGGTGAGACTCCCGTCCTCATGGGCCAGCTGGCAAGAGCAGCTCTAGGGAACTGCTCACCTCATTTTTACAGCTGCGAAAGAGCAGGCTTGGCCCCTAGCCTCTGGGTCACTTAGTTGCCATGTGGGGAGAGTGAAGAACTATAACAGGTAGCAAGGCAGGTCCAGCCTGCAGCTGGGAGACGCTAGGTATGGGCCAGGCACCTTCTCGCTGCTCCCTGCCTCTTAACTTGCCTTTATCCTGGAGGATGAAGGATCTCCGGCTGTTTGGAGCTTGATGCTCCTGTTCGGGCAGACTTTGCTCTCCTGCCTGCCCTTCAGACTGTCCCTGTGGTGCCTGGGTCTCCTGCAGCCGGTGCACACCGGTGCACGGAGGCAGGAGAGCACACGCTCTGCAGCCCTGTGCTCTCCCACGAGCCGTTGGAGCAGCCCGATGGGTAGCGCTGCACCCGGGTCCCGCCGCACGGGGCTGCGTCCTCTGCCCCGGAATCTGCTCTGGGGCTGCAGTGCACAGCGAGGAGCTCGCAGCGCGGGTCTGCACGGGTGCCTTCCCTGCACCGCCGCAAGGCTAGCTCAGTGCTGGCGACGGCTGCTTCTCCTCCCTTCTGGAGCTTTTTTGTTCTCGTAAGTCTGCGTCGTGAAGCTCTCCTCATTCGGTCCCTTCTCCTTTCCTTTCTCTTGTTTTCCTGTAGGCTGCCACCTGTCCCGCTTCCCATTCATCATCTCCTCCCTTTTCCTGCTAAATCCATTCTTTCGCCTCAGTTTCTTGTTCCCTAAGCAGACCTTGTCCTCTTCAGCCTGTTCCCTCTCAGCACCAGAGAAGCAGCCCAACCCCTCAGCTCAGTAGGAGTATTCCTGCCAACTGTTTACAAAAAAGTAGCACAATACCCAGGCTGAATGCTGATATAATTACATACCCAGCCAGAGAGTGTAGTAAATAATCCTGCCTTTCAAGCTTTTGCCCAGTGGTGAGTCTTTTGCCTTCTCCTTCGCCCCTGGGCTAAATGTATTGTACTTGGCTTGCATTTACTTACGTGCTGCAAACACTAAGTCAGCACAGTCGGTGCCCACAGACGTGGCATCGGAGTGAATCTGTATGGGCGAGTGACGGGGTGCGTGTGTGTTCTGTGTGTGCACGCGTTGCGTGTCAGGGCATGCATCGTGTGGGGCTCCAGCAGCAGTGCCTGGGAAACGCAGCGTCTGGGAAGAGCCTCTTGGATGGTGGCGGTCTCTCCACCGGGGAGGGGGTGAAGGTCGAGAACGGCGGCGAGGCCGTGGAGCTGACAGCTGGGTGTGCGTGTTGAGGGTGACGGATGGGTGTCGAGGGCTTGGCTTGCGCACACGCTGCGGTTGTAGATCGCTGTTGTGTTTCCAGTTGTGCTCGGAAGCCTGGCTCTGCCTGCAGTTGTTTTGCTTGTGAGTCAGTCTGTCTGCAGTTGCGGTAGCTGTGAATCAGTGTCTGCCTGTAATTACGTGGGTGAATCAGTGTTGGCTTGTTACACTTGTGAGTGCAAATGGTTTCCTGTAGCAGTTGTGGGTGTGAATCACTCTCCACAGTCCCTCTGGATGTGTTTTCAAGTGGAGAGATGTAATACTGGGACTAGTTTTGTTTTGATGAGAGGAACTGCCAAGCACTTCTCATTTTGAAAAATTAAAGCTGTTTTCGAGGTGGGCACAGAGCTTGTTTGGCCCTCTCACCAGCCTCCTGCACAAGAGATGCCGTTTGGGGCTTGATCTCAAGACTCGTGTTGCTCTAAACCTTTATTTTGCTTGTTCCTCCTGCTTGGAGTGTCCTCCTGGCATCTTTTGCAGAGCTGCAGACAAGGCATTTGGTAACGGTCACGTGGGCCTTGTGCCTTATTTTTTTGTGGTGGATCCTTGGGAGGGCTGTTGAGGGCTTGCGCAGCGTGTTTCAGGGCGCTGTTTCCTCAGAGGCCCCTCTCGGGTAGGAAAGCACGGGTATTTTCACACTAGGGAGCAGTGAGGAGGCCTCTGGCTCTCCTGCCACGCGCCTCTGCCGCTCCTGCATGCGGGCAGTGAACAGCGCGCTTGGTTCAGGTGGGCAGCGCATTTGCCACCTCCTCGTGCCCTCCCGTTCTCCCAAACGCTGCTGCGTTGCCAGGCTGCCTCTGCACCACCCGGCGGTGCTGAACGGGCAACCGATCCCGGGTGGGCCGGGCAGCACACGAGCCTTTCCCCTGGTACCCACTTAACCTCGCTGGCACGAGCAGCGTGGCCGCACCAGTGTGACTGTGCGTGTCCCTGTGCGTCCCCCTTGGAGCGCAGGGCAGGACACGGGCCCTGCACAACACCCACGGCGGTTTGTTCTGCCCTGCCGGGCTGGCGGGCAAACGGCGCCTGCCGTCGCTCCCCTCCTCCCCTAAATTAGAAAGATAGCTTTGGCCCAAGTGACAGCCCTTTCTAGCTGAAATTATTGAGAACTGAAGCAAAGCCTCCGCGGGGGGAGCGTGGCGTGTCCGGCCCCTGCGTGTGCTGCCGCTGCGGCGCAGCGCGCTTGCTGCTGCCCGCCCTGCGGAGCGCCGGCGGCTCTCCCGGAGCGGGGCTCGTGCTGCAAAGGGGCTGCAGGATGGACCCTCCTTGGCAGGGGCCAGGGGCTCCGGCGCAGCGAGGACGGGCCGTGTGGAGCTGCTGGCGCCGTGCAGGTGCACTGAGGAGGAGGGTGCAGCAGAGCGCAGGTGCTGCGGAGTCGCCCAGCGTGCTCGGCTTGGGTGCGCCAGCCCGACGGTGGCACCTCCTGCCCGTGGATGTGGCTCCTCTCCCTGCGTGGCAATGCTTGTGTCCGGCCTCCAGGCTAAGTCAAATAGCTCCCTTGGCCACGTGTTTGTCAAGGGGACAGTGATGTGGGAGAGAAGCAAATGTGACTCCCTCACAAATGTCCCTGTGTGTCTGAGCGGACCTGCAGATCTCTCTCTCTCCATTCGCTTTCCATGGCTTGCAGTTTCCCCCCTCCGGATTGATCTCCGAGGGTTTTTGCAAGCCCTACCTTGCAGTCTCCACCTCCAGAGCTCTATCTGTCTTTCTCCTGTCAGCAGTAAGCCTGTGCTAATCACTCTTTCCTAGGGATGCATTTCAGAATATTTAATGGCTTCTGGAATACGGATTTCTGGAAGATCAAGCTTACTACACAAAATCAGGATATACCCAGTATTGATATAACATTTAGGGATCTAAAAGGTACCAGTACCTTTATGGTTCCCAAACACTCGTGAGAACAGAGACTGGAGTGTGTTTCTACCTGCGGAAGGGGAAAGAGAGACTTTTCCAGTTCCTCATTCCAAAACCGCACCTCTAGCAGGAAGGCAAGGCAGTACCTCTTGAAGCTCCAGAGATTGGACCAACTACATGTGTTGGAGAGGAGTGGATGTGTTTATGATGCTGTTAGGTGTCTGGTTATAAAGAGGCCTGCCAAAATGCAGACTGCACCGAGCTATAAACTTCACGTATTGCTGAATTCCAGCTGCAGGCGCTTAGCAGGGCTCCCCGGGAAATCCGCACGGGAGCCGCTGGGAGGTTACCGGCAGCTGCAGAGTTAAGGATGGAAGTGGGTACCAAGTGTGCCCTGCAGCAATGGGCCATGGGCAGGAGCTGGTGCCCATGCTGGTGCCCACGGCCTCCCTCTTGCCTGCCCGGGAGCTCAGGGTGATGCGCTCCGGCCTGCAGGCCAGAGGAGTCAGCTGAGGGAATGGTACCAAGATTCTGGCACAGAGATCTTGGGGTTCCTCTTCTGTTCTGCCGTGCTGGAGAGATCCCAGCTGAGCGCTCATTCATGGTCACAAAGCCACCGTCCTCATCACTTTAACAGTTGATAAAGCCTCTTTGCTAATCATAATTGTCAGCCGTGATCCTCAGGGCTGGGTCTGTTTCTTGGTGCATCTCTGTCTTTAAGCCAAAGTGTAAGAGAAAGAAGAGCGAGGCAGCCGAGTGCAACACAGGCTCTTCGGTTCCCCTGATAAACACCTGAAACAAGAACCAAAGGAAATCACAGTTGAATGGGGAAGTGTTGATTTGGATGATATTCTTCAATGAGGGAGGAGAGAGGAGAGCGAAGACAGCAGTGGTTTTTTGCTTTAGACCGGCGTTTGAAATTGCATTAGAAAAATATTTTAATTAAATCGTATTGTACAATATGCATGTTAAAGTGAATTGAAAGGATAAAGTTGAAAGGAAATCTGTTGAGGGAGCTGCTAATTGAAGGGAGTTTTGAATTTGCCTTGTAAGAAACATCAACATTTTAGTTCTCCTTGTTTTGATAGGGAATGAGTCTCCCCGAACTGTTGGAGTTTCCCACAGAGCAGCTGTTCGGTTCCTGATTTGTGCGTTATCAGCAAATACTCCAGCCTCGCAGGCTGTCCCTCCTCAGCTGGGGGAGCCGGCGAAGCCAGGGCTGCCTCTCCTGCACTTCCTTAGGTAGCATCCTGATTCAATAAGCCCCTGAATCCCCCGATAAATGCTCACGCGCATTAAATTAATCCATGCGCTGATATTTGCTGAGGCTTTAAGTGAGTAATGGGGAGGAAAATAAAGGCAATGTACTCCTCTGAAATATGCTTTATGCAAAGGCAGCGCCAGGGCCCAATGCAATTTTTTCCTGCGCCTGCCACTAGTGAATAACTTGCCAGGAAAGAAACCCGGGGTGGGTGAGTGAGAGCTTGCAGTGCCTGGCTTTTATTTTGTGCTTGCGTGGCAGCTGACATATGTCCCCTTAGAGCCGTACTGGGCCGAGCAGCAGGGATTAAGCACCGCATGCAGGAGAGCCGTGAGGCCAGCGCGCTGCAGGGTGACCGCGGGAGGGGAGAAGCAGCACGGCAGCGTGGCACCTGGGTGATGCATTTGGCTGATGGCACGGCCGGGTTTAGGAGAGGGGCAAGACGCTCCCTGGCTCCCTTTGCTCTGGCTCACAGGAGTAACATCCAGGCTCCTTACCCACGGATGGGTTTGCAGAGACCCGGGACCTGGCAAGATCGCTCTGGCCCTGCAAAGATCGTGATCTGGATAGGCCTCCTGACCCGCTGTGCCACTGCTTCCCCATGCAGAGGGCTTCATTCCACCCTTGTCTCAACTTCGCTTGTGCTGAGCTCTTCACACCCCTTGGCACACTGATGGGAGGAAGAGGAGGGTTTTGGCAGCTGCTTTTCGCCCTCCACAACCAGCAGCGGAGGCTGCGCCCCCAGCGTCGCTGCCCAAGGGTGCCCGATGTGCAACGGTGCTCAGAGGGGACCGGCACGTGGGGCTGCGCCTGTGCCGCTGCCTGGCAGTGCTGCTTGCTGCGAGGTGCATCAGCGTGATGAGGTGCATAGAAGAGAGAAGGCAGCTCAGTGTGCAATAGCAGCGCGATGAAAGTAAAACTGAGCGTTAATGACAAATGGGAACATCCTGCAAACACAGCGTGGTCAAACACCCCCCTGCCGCGGGCCGCGGTGTGCAAATGGGGTGGTCGTTTCTGGCAGGGTCATCGCCGGGCTGGAGTGAGGGCCCATCTGCCTGGAAAAGCCTCTTGGAAAATGTGCTTTGGAGACCTGAGGAATATGCTGGCGTGCAGGTGTCCCCAGGCCACCCTGGGATTTGAAAGTGGGTGAGAAGGACCGGATCATGTCCATGAGGAAGTCGGGGCGGAGGGGAAGGTGCTTTGGGACATGGAACACGTTGGGACATGGAACACGACTCCCGGGACGCTGCTTGCTGGCGGCCAGAGCAGAGCAGCATTCCAGTGGGATAGGACGGTGGCTCTCCTTGCGTGAATAACCCCTCTTGTCTGCTCTGCTGGCAGGTGCTGGAGGAGCTGCCGCCCCATCGCCGCGTGGAGGCCATGGCGCCGCAGCGCCCGCTGCTTGGCCTGGGCCTCCTGCTCCTGCTCGCCGCTCTCCCCGCCAACGCCGGGTAAGATGACCTGGGCCCGCGGTCCCGTTGCCTCGGCCAGCCTGGCCCTGCGTCCCGCAGGGCTCCCTCTCCAGAGCCTGAGACGCGGCACGTGGCGCCGCTCGTGGTCCCCGTGCCTCTCGCGGGGCTCCGCGCGCTCCCTCGTGCGCTCGTGCTATGGGAGGTGCTGAGGGAGGCATGCAAATAATGCATGACTTCTATTTAAAAAAGGGAAAAAAGGAAAATTAAAAGCCTTGAGCACGCCAGGTGCAGGCGCGGAGGCTGCCAGCCGAGTGCGCACCCCGCGGCAGCTGGGGCTTTGCTGTAAGGAAGAGCCTGTGCAGCCGCCCTGCCTGCGCCGGCGCGTGCGGCCGTCCATCCCGCTGCCCTCCGGCTGCATCCCACCTGGCCCCGTGCTCTGCTCGCCCCCGAGGTGGCGTCCCCCGTGGGCAGACACGCCCTGTGATGCCCCGCGTTGGCCCCAGCCCTCCCTGTGCACACCCTGCGGCCGTCCCGGGCTCCCCTATCCCCTCACAACAGGAGAGCTCCAGGCAGCTCTGGGATGCGTTTCCATAATGGAATACAAGGAGAGGACAGCTCCCCAGGTACCACGTGGCTGCGGGAGCGGCTCCTGAGCCACGCGCACAGGGGGTGCGTGGAGAGGTAATGACTCCTGCCTGAGCTTCTCCTCATTGAATTCCCTCCAAAACTCGTTCTTGGCTGAAATTAAAAGCCTGGGTTCTTTTAATTATTTCAAAGCCGCCGCTCACCTGTTCCTACATGTAGCTCTGCAGTTCCTTTGCTAGGGATAAATGAGGGCCGTTTTGCCCCTCGCTAAAGGGCGACTAGAGCTTCATGAAGCAAGATGAGACCCTCCACGCTTGAGCTGGACCAAGGAAGGGCCGTAAATCAGTGCAGGTGGAGATGCTGCTGGTGCTTCCCCACCATCTCTGTTCCCTCTCCCTGCCTGCCCTGCTTTTCTCCCGTCCCCCAGTGCTCATGCTGAAGCCAATCTCAGTGTGGGGCTAAGTAAAACCCCATGTTTTGCAGCGTGTTTCCCCCGCTGCTGCTGAGCCTCCACGAGGAGATCCTGCACATAAGTCTGCCCTCGTGCTCTCCATATTACAGGAAATTTCTAAAGATAGCTTATGAAACATTAACAGGGGAGCTTTCACGAGCAAGCTACTTATTCATAAGTTATAGACTGTTGCATGCCCATCAGCAGGCACTGACAGAGATCGCTTGTAACCGCAGCGTGTTGAGCGCTGGTGCAGTGCAAACGTCGCCAGCTCCACTCGGCACTTGTTGGGATTCCTCAAAACCGTGCTTCTCCCTGGAGAGCTGAGATATCTTCCGTGTGCTGTGCAGAACTGCTGGTTTGTTCTGAACGGATGGTCTCAAAAACTGCGATTCCGTTCCTAACCCTAAGTGTTTCCTGGGAAAGCTCTAGATGATCCAGCCCTCACAGCTGCAATTTGGGGAGGCCTCTGCTTCCTGGAGAGGTGCCCGCATCCCCACGAGCCCCTCGGCTCGTTCCGAGCTGTGGCTCTGGGGATCTTGCTGGGCAAGAAGTCACTGCCCCAGTGTGCTCAGCAGACCTGTCCGAGCGGGAGATGACAGTCCGTAGAGCAGCCCTGTGCCATTCACATATATATATATATAGATTTCTCTCTATATTTACTAGCACACTTCTGGTGCTGGTGCCAGTGGTGCTCTGCTTTTTGCTGTGCTTGCTTGTGTTAATCAAGGCAACGCTCCCCTGCATCTAGTAGCGGCACGGTGCACGTGGTCAGCCCTGACCCAGTGTGGTCCCCGAGCCGCTGCTGGCAACCCCAGCAGCATTTGTCTCTCTCTTCCCTTTTCTGTCTTTTCAGTGTCTCTAGATTTTTTTTCTTCATTTTTTTTTTTTTTTTTTTTTTTTTTCCCCTGCTTCTTAATGTGCTGCCCTTTCCATTTGCTTTGGTCCTAAGGGCTATTTCTGCTGGGGAAAGCTGGGCTGGGAGCCGCAGGGCTCTCCAAGAGGCTTTATAAGGCGCAGTGTGGGGGCTCTGGGCTGTCGAAATTCTCCCGGCCTCTTCTCTTAGAGCCAGCTGGTTTCCACAGGATTTGTAGGCTCCTGTCTCATTGATTGAAAGGGAGATGCAAAATGCAAATGTGTTATTTGAACCTCCTGGGCTCGCACAATTGCATTGGAGATTGTGTTTGGTGAGATGAGTTTTGTTTGAGAAATTTGCTACTTATTTTGTTCCACCTGGGGCAGAAAATACTCTGAGGAAATCATCTTATTTGGGGACTTCCAGGCTCCTTGCATTGAGCAGAGATAGGAACATGAAAACTCATTTGATTTTATAAACAGCAAAGGTTCACCAAACTACAGAAATGGTTCACGGGGAGTTTTAATGATGGATTCAAGCTCCCAGCCTGCTTTCCTTAATTCCTATTTTTCTGCCTGCCTTCCGCTCTCCCAAGAGAAGGGTACTTGAGAATTACTCGATATGGTAAATAACTGGCCTGGCAAACGACTGGCATCATTTATGCCGTGTCTCCTACAAAGAGAAGCTGTCCCTGGAATAAATCCGACGTTTGCAAAGCCTCCGGTTCCTAAAGCTCCCCCTCTTAGGGCGCTGGCTGAGGGATGCTGGGGCAGGGGAAGGGTGTCCTTAACACTGGGTTCCGAGGCCGTTCCCCGAGGGGCTGCCCGAGGGGAGCTGCTGGACCCTGCTGCCTCCTCGGTGGTGGCCGAGCGGGGACAGGAGTGGTTTTGGGGCTGCCCGCAGCAAGCAAGCCCGGAGCCTCGGGCGCGCGTGGCACGGGTGGACGGGCCTCGTCTTGCTTGCGCTTGAGTGCCAGCGCGTGCGGAGAGGAGGCTGCTCCTCTGACTGTGTCTCCTCTCTCGGTTCTCCCCCGTGCGCCAGGCTTTCGCAGAAACACGTCTCCGACGTCGTTGATGACAGCAAAGATAACATCACCATTTTCACCCGCATCCTGGACAGGCTGCTGGATGGATACGACAACCGCCTCAGGCCTGGGCTTGGAGGTCAGTTGAATGGAGGGGATGATGCTGTTTGCTGCTAGGCTTTTGAACCTAGTGTCTGTGCAGGGAAGACTAGGGGGCCTTTTTAACGAGCCTGACCCTGCTCGGTAGAGGGGGGGGGGGCTGTTTCAGGGCCGCAGCCGGTCGCTTGCTGGTTTCTACTTCCCAATCCGTACTACCTCACACATGAATAGGTTGAGATGAAAGGTGCAATTCTCTGCAACTGTCGTGGCCTTCTGTGGTGCTGCACTGATAGGCTTGTAGATGGAGCAAATGTAATATTTATTTCTGCTACTTTTATGGGGTTTAGCATTCATAAATTATGAGGCCTCTGTTTTGCAGGATGTTCAAGGTTTGCAGGACTCTGGCTTGCAGGTTGCCGTTGCTCTCACTGAGGACATCAATAGAGTTGGCTGTAGAGCCTTTCTCTCACTGTCTGTTTGGCCATTTCCTATTTTGCAGTTAGGAAGTTGTTCTCTGTGCATGGCGTGGGTCTGACTCCTGTGTGTCCTGAGGTGCCTTCACGTCCTTACCGGTGCTGCCGTTAAAGCTCTCTGCAAGCACCCACTGGTGTGTGCAGTGCTTCAGAAAGGCAAAACCGCAGCAGGCACCTGCCTCTCCTCCCTCATGGTGCTTGTGATGTGCACAGAGCATGAGACAAGGAGGTGGAAGCAACAGGGCGATGTGTGAGGAAGATGCACACGGGCTCTGTTGGTGAGATGAGTGAATTACTCAGCGAGGCTTGGACATGCTCGGTTGTCTCCGTGCTTTGTTCTCCCCAGGGCACTGCCCTAAGATGCCCTTCTCCCTCCCAGCTCCTTCCCCCTCCGCGCGCTGTGGCCGACTGCCTCTGGGTGCCCACCCGGCAGTGCTGTAGCCGCGGGCAGAGGCTGTGCAGATCTAGGCGAGGAGGGAGGGCTCCCCTGCCCGCCCGCGGCCGGCAGGGAGGGGTTACTGCATCTGCATAGACCATCCGTCAGGTTTATTGCTTCTGTTGCTTGTTTCTTTCCCCCAGAACTAACTGCAGCCCTACTAATAGCTTTGCTTCCTCAAGTCTCCCCGTGGCTGTATTGATTTAACTGAAACGAGTGCTGAAAGGGGACTGAGGGGCATTTATGTTCGCCCCAGGATCAATCGCAGATAAACCCCCTCCCCCATGCAAAGTATTACCGGGAGGGCTCCGGTACTGAGGAGCTTGAACCTTCCTTGGAATGTCTCTGCTCTGGTGTTTTGCATCCTTCAGTGGCATGCTGAACGTAACAAGCTGCTGTTGCCTGAGCCGGGCCGCCTGCGCTCGGCCGAGGAGGGCTCTGCCCTCGCGGGGACAGGACTCCTGCAGCAGCAGCACCACGCGGGGGGACGCCGAGGTTGGGAGCACTCTGTGCTGGCCATGAGCTGCCCTCAGTGTGCAAGTGCATACGGGGAGATAGGGCAGCCCGGCTCCCTGCACCCTCGGGGCTAACGGTCAGAAAAGCTGGCCTCATGTTGTCCCCGGTTATTTGAGCACTGTGCAGGAGGTGGGTTTGCTTCTGCTTGCAGCAGCTTCCAGTAGATTGGGTGGCTCGCAGGGTACTGCAGGGTCTCTGCAGACCTGCCACAGGCTTCCCCGTGTTCCCCCGGGCCTCCTCCCCTCGCCTGCCTTCCTCGGTGGCCGCAGGAAGCGGTCACTGGTGCTGGTGGACAGGGCAGGTGTCCTGGTGTTCTGTGTCTGGAAGGAACAGTGCCTCACCGGTGGCAGAGGTGCAGGCTCAGGCTTTGGCCTCGGTGTCCCAGTTTATAAATGGAAGAAACCGGTGCCAGTCCCCTTGCTCGTGGTGATGTCCAGCTATTGTGTGCTGAGAATTTAAAAATCCTCCCAAGAAAGTCAATAAGGCAGTAAAGAGCAGTAATTGTTCATTACCATCGGAGACATAAATGGACATGTGGGCGAATCTCCAAGCCCTGGCCTCTGGAAAGCTCTTCTGAAGGTAAGCGGTGGCCCATTAATAAAAATCTCATTACCGTGCCTGTGCACACGTCAACCTTTCTAGAAAGGCCTCTGGAGCCCCGGGTTGACCACCGTGGCGCGGGGCAGCGGCAAGAGGGACGCACTGTGCGGGGCGGCAGCCTGGAGGGAGTGGGGCCGGGGGCTGGCCCAGAGCCGGGGGCTGGCCAGAGTGGTGCCCAGGCACCAGAAAGGCAGTGTGGGGCCAGCTGGTGGCTCCACCCCGGCAGGGCAGGGCCGCGGCCCTCATGGCGGCACAGCGGGAACAGTTGCAGGCTCCGCACGGAGGTCCCTTCGGAATGAGGCTCGGTCGGGACTCCCGCGCATCGTCGAGCACCGTCTCCCTGCCCACCTCCATGCCTGGCAGAGCCCTTGGCTTGCCTGGAAGGGAGCAGCGTTTGTTTAGGCTTTGGGGAAAGGCTCGGAGTAAGCGACAGAGTGTTGATGTGGCGACTTCTCCCCTCAAGATAGCCTCTTTGTATTTATTTCCTTATCCTCCCTGTTCTCACCATCTGCTGCCACCCACTCTCAGAGCTCCCATGCCAGAGCTCCTCTTCCTGCCGGGATGCCGCCGGAAGGAGCTGAAGGAACCCGGTGCCCAGGAGGCTGGCGGGTGCCCGCCCGGGGCAGCAGCTCCGTGCCCAGCTGCTGCTTCCCCGCAGACACCGCCCCGGCGTCCTCTCCAGGGCCGTGGTGCCTCCGTGGTCTCCCAGCCTCCTCTCCAGGGCCACGATGCCTCCATGCTCTCCCAGCCTCCTCTCCAGGGCCGTGGTGCCTCCATGCTCTCCCGGCCTCCTCTCCAGGACCAGGGCACCTCCGTGCTCTCCCGGCCTCCTCTCCAGGGCCGTGGTGCCTCCGTGGTTTTCCAGCCTCCTCTCCAGGGCTGCAGTGCCTCCGTGGTCCTGCGGCACATGGAAGCATGGGAGGGCGCTTGGTGTCTGAGCACCAGCGCTGTCCTTCCCACGGAGGACAGGTCCTCACCACATGAGCACGTCCCGCTGGGCTAGCACGGCAGGGAAACCCCTCTGTGAAACCTCGTTCTCTCCTTGGAGGCCCTGCTGCCCGAGCTTCGCGGGCCATTGCTGCCCACGGGACCCGATGACAAGGAAACGGCCACGTTGTGGGGCTGTGAGAGAACCTCCTGTGGAAGAACGAGGACGAGATATTGAGGAGACGTCGCTGTGTGGGCTGAGAGAAGCCCTTCCCGTAGGAAGTCATGCAGTGCACTCCTAAGCTCCTGCATCAGCTCCTTGTTGTAAAGCACCTTTCCCCGCTGCCCGGTGCAGAGGGTGCTCTGTGGCAGTGGGCTCATAATTTTATGTCACTTAGGAGAAGTTTCTGGTGTTTGATCTAAGGCTTTTCCTCTGCCTTCGCCTCTGCAGGTGTCTCTCCTGTCTTTGCCAGGTCGGGAGGGAGCTGGTTAGCTCTGAGGGACGAAGTTGGGTCTTCTGCTATGGTGTGAGGGCCCCATGTCTGCTGAAATGTAGCTTGGGCTTGGAAAGAGGTAGCTGAATAAATGGATCGTGTTATGGGACTCAGATGGAGTGGGGAGGAGAGGAAGGAGCTGTCACTGGATAACCTATTTCCCCTGGGAAAGCACAGTGCAGATTGGCTTTTAAGTCAGAAGAGGAACAGAAATGGACCCTGAGGGAATGGAGACATCTGTTGTAACGGCCAACCTTGCAGAATAAAAAGTCTCCCACTGACAGCATTTTATGGGTAGTCCTGGTCTCTTCTCCTAGTCTGGGACTGTGAGATCATGCGGTTCTTCTGCCTGTCTTAGGTTTCTTTATGGCCTTGAGAATCCTTTCAACTCACCTTGGAGATGCAAAGCTGTGAGGGTTTTGACATTTCTTCCCTTCCTTTTGCAAACAGGGAGCAACTTACCTGGGAGAAGGCATCCAGAGTCTTTCTGTATCTGTTCATTGCAGAAACAGACAGGGGTGTGTTCCACCTGCTTCGAGGTGCTCCGCGATGCCGTTTGGTGTGAGGGTGGTGTATCCAGAGAGCACTGGAGCTGAGCTGGGCAGCATCTCCACACCATTCCCCTGCCAGGGCTGCCCAGGGGGAAGCAGTTTTGCTACTGGATAGAGGAGCGAGAAGGCTGTTTGCAGTTATTTAGTGGATGGGCTGTAAACTTTCTAAATGAGCTGATTTGTCTAATTGCAATTTAAAAGTAATTTGTACCATGTTAAGCAGATAGGTCAGTATTGATTATTGTGTTCCCTTCTGGATGCAGCATTGCTTACAAGGTAACTCACAGTATTTTCTCGGAGTGTCTCTCTGGAGTCTCGGGGTGGCTGACTCTGCCCTGGCTGGTAGAGGGGCCACTTGAGCAGTGTCCTGCACTTCAGTGACCCCTTGATGTGTTTCTTTCTGGATGGGGGAGGGTTGGAAGCCTATCAATGTCTTCAGAGCAGGGATTTGGGAGGTCAGTAAACAGTCACAACTAGATTAAAGCAGTGCAAGTGCTACGCAAAACATGGCCCTTCAGCCTCTTCCCCATTAGGGACTTGGCATGGCAGCCCTTCCTCCTCCTCAGGATCAGCATCAGGAGGCTCCTCTGGGACCTCTCTTTGTGTCTTGGTCCTAGTGTCCTGCAGCCCCATTCCTCTTTGCAGACCCCCCTCGAGTGGGGCGGGCTGCAGCTGCTGCCACTTCTTGCAGACCAGAGCTCAGGCATTACAGAGAGAGGGCTGAAATCCAGGCTGCAAGGAAGGCACAGGTGCCTTTTATCTGGCCTTGCTATGTCAGCTCTACCCAGCTAATGGTTTTGATCTGCAGCCACTTGTTAATATTTATCCTGCTGATGCATTCCCTCTGTTCTTTCCTAAGTGAAGTGCACCTCAGTTGGAGTTTGTCTTGTCTCTTCTTTCCAAGGTACAGTGTTTCTTCCTGTTTTTTTCTAATGATGCTGTAGTTTGGCAGCATGGCTTCTAAGCAAGCAGAAGTTCTTTATTGCTGCCTTGCCATTTATATTTCACTGATTCCTGCTGATGCTCAAAGTTTGGGGTTTGATCTTGGGTTCACAGCAGCTCCCTTTAAGTTGATGTTCCCCTGAGATGCTTGGTGCTCAGAGTGCCCCACCTTGGTGTATCTGTTGTCTCGTCCTGTCTCCTGCAGCTAAAGGCCTGTTGGTTGTTTTGTGACCAGCAGGGCAGAAAAGTTGAAATGGTTGGAGTGTCTTACAGAGTGTCTTGGTGATAGGCAGGATGGTTCGCGAGGTTCTGGTGTTCCCTGTGGGACAGATGCTCGCATGCTCTCACTAGGAGCTGGAGGCAGTGGGTTGCAGTGGGTCGGTGGTGGCCGTGGGGGACTCAGGGCTAGGCTGGAGTGGCTGCTGGTCCCTCAGGAGAAGCACCAGGCACTTTGTGCTGTGGTTCACTGCAGGGACCCACGAGAGACCTCTCAACAATGCAGTTTTTCACCCGCGCATCGTGACGCTACCCATGCTCTGTGTCACAAGCACTACCTGACTCTACCACAGCTGCCCTAGGAACAGTGGCCAACAAACCCGGTGGTCCTTTGTGTTTTGTCATGGCTTCCCAGATTTCGGGACTATGTGTTTTATCTGATTTTCAGGCTTAATGTTCCACCTTTCCTAACTTTTCATCTTTTCTTTCTGATCTGACTTCATGCCTTGTATTGATTACTCCAGGGAGGAATTTGCTTCTTTCTTAGAGAAAATCCGTGTCTTATCTAAGATTTTTGTCTTTGTGGGATTCCTTGACGAGTTTTAATTTGAAGCTGAGGTATTGTCTGAACAGCATTTTTTTTCTGTTTACATTTGAGGGCTATAGGGACCCTTCTCTATCTTGTCAAAAAGCTGAAGTTAAGCGCTGTGAACAAATAGAACAAGGCCGCCTTCCCCTGCAGCATAGTGCTCTGAGGGCACCTTTGCCATGGCACCGCATGGCCCCCAATGCTCCCTTCTCCTGCGTGGAGATCCCAGTGGTGCTTCTGCTGAAAACCCACGTTGTAGGGGCGAGGGAGTGTTGTGTGAAAAGGCACGTGCACTTCCGAAGGCGTGTGAGCAGTGCAGGCTTGACAGCTATGCCTAAGGGTGGAAGTCTTCTCTTAAATAAGTTATGAATGTGCTTAGGGCAACAAGCTCGTATGAAAGCTTCAGGGATATCACAAGCGCCCCGGAGGGGGACGAACCTCGCGGAAGAGATTCATCGCTTTCGGCGTGACGCAGCACTCGGGTCCCCGCGATAGCCCTGGGGCAGCAGCACTGCCCGTGTCCCGACAGGGTGCACGGCCGCACAGGAGGGGCCGCGAGCCCTACGAGGGGCCTGAGCCCAGCAGCCGCCTTCAGGAGGCGGGCGTGCAACCCGAGCGTGTCCCAGAGACAAAGCTGTCCCTGGGCTCTGCCCTCTGGGGACACGCAGAGGGGCCGTACCCAAGCCCGCAGGGACTGGTGTTTCTTGCACTGCTTTGGATGCTTCTTTTTCCCTAGTTCTTAATTTGCTGTGTGTGTTTGCAGTGAACCACTCCGAGCAGCCCGTGCTAAGCCTCTAACCCCTCCTTACAGCTGTGTATATGCATAAGAAATAAGATTTTCCCCCAAAGTGAGAAATTGTTCAAGGGAAGTGATCTGATTTGGAGGATTTGTTTTTTCCTGTGAGCAAGTTGTAGCATCTCAGAGCTTTAATCCTCAAGAAGAGGTGGGTGCTGGACCAGTGCAGCGTTGTGCAAGCTCATGCCTGCTCCAAGGGGAACACGGTGGGCATGGGCTAGAGGCAGGGTGACAGCACCTGTTTATAATGAGTTCAGAAGGGACTAGCTGATGCTTAACCATGTTGAGCATGTGTTAGTTGTAAGAACATCAGTAGATGGTGTCTTAGATGGCTATAAACTGCTTGCAAGGATGTCTTTATTGATCTGTTGGACTATGGCAACTATCCATTTATTAGAATTTCCCTTCATTTAGTCCTGTGTAAAGGATTTATAATGTGTCATTAATACAGGCTGCGAAAGAAGACTTTCGTTTTTCCAATTGTTTTATTAGGTGTTACTGAGTTTAAAAATGGCTTTAGGTCCTTCTGGGGAGCTAATAGAGGAATAACTGGTCAAATAGTGAGGAAAGAGCAGTTACTCTATCCACTGAGCAAGACCGTGAAATGTTTACAGCAGTTCAGGGAGCCAGAAAGGTGCACTGATCACGTCTGCTGAGGCGAAGCCACTGATTGTGTTGATGAGTTTTAGACCTGGCCTGTCTGGAAGGAGAGATCAAATCACGTCTACCTGGTTCCTCACTGTGGGAGAATTAATGCTGCTGGTCCAGACCTGCTAGAGTGTTAATGTTGTTTCATGCAGTTAAAGCTTGTTGTTTGATTAACTAAAAGTGCTGGAATTTTAGTGAAGCTCTAGAAAATGCTTTGCAGAGGGAGCTGTTGCAGGACTATGCACTCCTACAGATCCCGTGAAGAAATGCCATTAAAAGTAGGAGTGAAATTATCACCCTGTTGAGGTCAATGGCAAAATGCTTCGAGAGTCCACAGCCAAGAATTTGCTCTAATGATTGATTTGTCTGTGTACACTAACCTGTTCTCAACTTTAAAAAATGTGCCTTTTGAAGGACACACAGCTGATGTTCAGAAAAAGGTGGCGTTGCTGTGGAGTGCTGTGAAAGGCAAGCACAGAGCACAGCCCAGGGACAGTTTTTAATGTGCGATTTGCATTGTGAGAGAAGGATGCCCCATTCACTTTACCTTCTGCGATAGCATAATTCAAATCAACATCATGAGAACACAGACTTGGAAAAAGTGTTTGGGTTTTGTGTGTGGTTTGTTCATTGTTGGGGTTTTTTTCCCCACTAACCTGCTGGAAACTGATGAAAAAGTTCACACTGAGTCAGTCATTGGGGTGATTCATGATCAGAGCAAAGTAAATTGTGGCTGAAAATTAAGAGATGCTATTTCAACCTTGTAAGCACCGTTTCAGATGCCTCCTTGTTGGAAGCATCAGTTGCAATTCTGATATGAGAAACTGTCAAGGAAAGGATTCAATGACCATAAAAATAAAACCTTGGCAGTTTGCGAAGGGGAAGCTGGCAAAGGCTCTGCACAAGGTTTGCTGCTGTTGCCTGAACCCTCATCAAGGACGTTCTTAGTATCCAGACAGAGCAGATCAGGTTTCTGCAGTTGTGTATTTCAATTTACTCCCCAAACACATGTGTCTGGCAAGGTCTTGAATGTCACTTTTGCCAGTGAAGGCCACTGCCTTGTATTTAAAAAATACTTCCCCGGACTTGTCCTGTTCCTGCAAAGGGGTGTGTACGTGTGGGAACTGAAGTGCAAGCACTTGTATGAGCAAGCTCAGAGCTCTGGCCTTTGAGGGATGCACCTGGCCTCAGCGTGGAGAATCTGGAGCAGCCGTTGCCTAGACCAAGATCTTGTCTCCTTGCACGTGGAAGGGTTAAAGGACAAACGCATGAAACCTTGTCTCTTTTTCCCTCATCAGTCTCCCTGGCGTTATGAGAGAAGCTTTCTGATCACTTCTTTTTATGTCATATAACGTTAATACCATTAAGTCTACTTTGGCAAGGAAAGTTACGTGTAATTAATTTGAAAATCAGCAAAGTGGACGTGATTTTTATACAAAAAATGCTTTTAGCTACAGCAGCTAATGCTATGGCATGGCAGTGATGGGAGCTCCTCTTCTCTGGGTAGACATGAGCAGTAGAGGAAGGTGGTTCCTTCCCTCGCTGGGACCAGTTCCCCTGTGTATCTAGCATGGAGCAAGAGGTGCATGTTCCACGCTGCTGCCAGCCCGCAGTGGGGCATGTGTGAGCTTAGCAGTATGAATGCAAGTGCCTCTTGGTAGATGCAGAGCCAGTTGGTCGAGCCAGGCAAAAATATTTTTAAGCCTCTGCCTCCATCCACTGTTCTTTTCTAAAATCCTACCTCCATTACAGTTGCTAGTATTTTGATGCAAAATACATTAAAAAAGAAAAAAGAAAAAGCCTAAACCCTATCCTGACTGATTTATTCCCAGAAAGATGTTTAATTTCGTATGTATAATTGAAAGAAGCTAAATATAGCTGTATTAATATTAATGGGCCTTCTCTTGGAGTCAATACCACAGTTGCTGTTCAAGGCAATTAAGCTTTACCTTTTCACATCTAGGATTTCAGTGTTTAGAGATGACATTAGCTGTGTGACCTGCATCCAAGATAGAATAAACTAAAAGCATGATCTGTCCAGTGTGATCTCCATATATTTAATGCTGTTGGCTGACAGGCAGTTTGTGTCCAGCAAGGATCATCTCTCAGAAGAGAGGCTGCTGTTTTGAAAGAGGAGAAACCAGATCCAAGTTGGAAAATGTAGCGAATACGGGCATGGATGCATGCGTGTTCTTGCATAGCTTGTAAAGATCAGAGAAAATGTGGTTGCCCCATGGACCTGTTATTTGTAGCTTAGTCAGACCTCAAACCCCAAAATGAGTAATTGCATAAGGGCAAGTTCTGCAGCTAGTTGTGGCCAGTTTCAGGAGGCTCCTAAGTTTGCAGGACCGTCCCAGCAGGAGATACCCGTTTAGGGGAACCAAATGACTAGAATACCTCCTCGTTGTGACCAGATGAGTGTCTCTGGTTTCTGCTGCATCGTTACCTGCTGGGGCCATGGGACAGTGATTATGGTGGCCCTGCTCTTTGCACTATCTTCATCCCGAGATTGGGCTCAAGGATCACGACTATCACTAGCTCCTGTGCGGAGGTGTGTGGGGCAGGGTGCTCCTTGGACCTTTTTCCCACCCTGTCTGCCCCCGTCTGCAGGGCTAGTCCCAACCTTCACATCATTAAGGCACTACAAAGCACGGGGAAAGAGAATCCTGTCCAGAGATCTGATCCGCTGTAGGGAGCGTGTGCATGGGGAATTAGGTCGAGGCTTTAAAGATGAAAACAAGTCAGTTTGCGTTAATAACAAAGGCAAAATGATGATGCGCTTGATTTCTATAGCGCTGCCTTTCAGGAGAAGGGTATCACTAGGATAACATGACAAGAGTCCTGGCAGTGGTTAAATTGCCCTGCACTGCTGCTTTTCTGGAAGCTGCAGATCCTCACTGCTCCAGTTAACAAAGAAGCTGTTAGACGCTCTGAAATCTCTCACTGATAAGAGCTGTCTGAATTCTGCCTTTCCACTAAATTTGATCATTGTGTCAGATTTTACTTCCTTCCGTCTGGACACTAATAACTGCCTTGGAGAAGGAGTATTTGAGCACGGAATCGTGATTGCTGCTCCTTGGCGCTCCCCTCCAGGAGCAGGGGTTAACCGTGCCGCTGTTATCCCTCCCGCAGGGCGTGCGGTCAAAGGCAGGGCTGCAAAAAGCAGCTCCTGTGCCTATGAGGGAGCTTGGCTCCTCTGTAGGGAGCATGGCCTTGCCTCTCCTCCTAGGACAAGAGTTCCTGATAAATCCTGAAGCTTTCAGTGAGTCTTTCTGCAGTGCGTTAAATGGTTTGGTTGCTGGAAGCCCTTTTCTCCCCTGGAAATAAGCACCCAGGGAAGGAGGAAGAATTTTCAGTGACCTTCACTTGGTTTTGCTGTAGAGCCGCAATATCGCTTTCAACCGGGCAGGGTAAGATGAAATCAAAGGGCATTCCCCACAATGGAAGGGACAGTGGCCACGCTTCCAGGAGCGTAAATGAGTTTTGAACTCCAAATGCCCCTCGTGAAGTCAGCCTTGGCTCTGTGGATTTACACCAGGTGACCCTGACGCAAGCGAACTCGTGCTCCTGTTGCAGATGACAACAGCCCTGCAGGAAGCTGCTGGCTGGACAGCAGAGAGCGGTGCCTCGGTACACTTGAGGGGCAGCCGGCGCTGGCCGAGCCCTGCCTAGTCTGTGTTCACCAAACAAGGGCAAGCCACGCTATACATTAAAGAACAAGGAAACCACACGAGTTAAATTTAAAAACGCTCGTTTAGCTAAAGCAGCACAAGCCGCCATGAATATTTATCTGCTGTTCTGGAAGCGTGTTGGACTCCCACCTACTTTATTAAATTGATTTTCAATAAAAATGCCCGTGGAAGATGTTTGATTAATGGCTGCTGGGGCCGGCCCAATGCGCCGGAGCTCCGTCATCGGCGGCGCCCTGCGCTCGCCGTCGTGCCGCGGGCGCGCGGGGAGGGTGTGCCGAGGCTCGTGCCGAGGCGCAGCTGCTGTGGAGCTTCATGACGAATAATGGAGCGCTGCGGCGAGTCCTGGCTGGCCCTGCTGCTGCGTGGCTTCTCTGGGTGCCCGTTCCCTGCCCCGGCCGTGTTTGCTCCTGTTTCTGCTCCACGGATGGTGCTGGGTTTCCCCGAGGGTCCCAGTGCCTTTGTGGGGATATGCCCCAGGATGAGCTCTGTGAGCCCCTGGACTCGCTGGGCTCCCAGCGCTCTGCCTGCTCGGAGGTGTCTCTCGAAGGAAGGCGCTGTGAAAGCACCGCGTCTCGGACCTATTCCAAGGCTCTGGTGGGAGCTGAGCGCCGCGTGGCCGGGCCCCTGCAGCCTTCATGGCACTTGGGGCCCTCGCGTCCCTAACCAGGCCCGGGAAGCCCTCGCGGGCCAGGCCAAGCCCTGTAGCGCTTCCCGGCAGGGTTGGGAGGGGACAGGGCTGGTGTAGGGTCCCTCCCCTCGGGGCCCATGCCCCATGGCGTCCATGTTGGGGACAGCGTGGCGCTTCCCTCGCCAGCCCGGCGGGCAGCTCTGAGGCCAAACGTGCAGTGGGAGGGACAGAGAGGGAGCAGGTGCCGGCCGGTGTTTACGTGGCAGGGGGAAATAGAGAGATCTGGTGGAGGGCAGGGGCTGGGGAAGGCCGCTCGGCAGCCGGCATGATCCCAGAGACGGGTTTCCTCTCCCGGCTGTATTGAAGCCTGTGGATACAGCACGCCTCTGTGGGCTTTCCCCAGTAAATGTATATGGAAGAGAGAGGTGGTTGTGGAAAAATTTTGCTGGGAGACGCGTGGTTCTGAAGGGATGGGATGGAAAATGATGTCGGGAAGGGAAGGGAAGCCGAGCGTTGCCATGGGAACGGGAATGCTCTCGGTGCCTCTCTGAGGCAAGAAAACTTCCCCGGCTGCGGAAATTAAAAACCGCCTGGGAAGGGGCCGGCCCCGCTGCTCTTGACAGGGGTGTCGGGGCCCCCTTGTCTCCCGGCACGCTGCAGAGGGGGTGTTTGCCGCGTCACGCACGCGGCGGCAGGCCTGGCTGCGCGTGGGATGGACGAGGCTGCCGCCGGGAAGCTGCTGCGCAGGGGAGGGTTTAGCGCCATCGCAGGCAGTTATCAATTTCCAGTGTAGAGCAACCTCCCAAGCACACCAAGAAGCCTGTCCTGTGTCCCTCGGATTGCCGGGCTGAGCACGTGCAGATGCCCTGCCCTGGGTGGCTTGCCCTAGCCAAGGGAGAAGGACAACGGGAGGGCATCGTGCACGGCCAGGGTCTGATCGTGAGCTCTGGGGCCTCCCTGCTTGCCCTGGCAGCGCGGGGGCAGAACCCAAAGGATGAGGCACCCGGTGCGTCCGCGCCGGTGGGGCTGGTGCTGGTCGGGGCTGCGCGAGACCCTGCGGCGGGACGGCAGCAGCAGAGACGTGCTGGGCGGAGGGTTCGTCTGCGCCATGCGTGGCTCTGCGGGAGGCGCAGTGAGCAGGGACCGCGTAACCAGCGACCCGCAGGGAGCGGCGGTGCAGGGGCGGCCTTGGCCTGTGCACAGCGCAGCGAAACCCCCGGGTTCACGAGGCAGGGAAAGCATCTGCCAGCCATGCCCGGAGCAGGGTGAAGGATGCCAGCAGTGTCACCAGCGGCGCACGTTTTCCAGAGCTGATTAAGTTCCCCTGCTGAAGGAAGTGCCAGCGAAAGGAGGCGATAAGGGAGCTACAGTGCAAATTACCGCAGTGCTCCCAGCAATGGTTTTCTTGTATCTTCATCGCAGTCGCTGTCATTGGTCTCGGCAGACAGGCTTGGGAATTAGACTGGCTGCTGCTCTCAGCTTTGCAGCAGGAGCCACAAGACCTGTGACGTGTCTCTGGTGTGGGTTTGGAGCTGGTGTTGTTTCTTGCATGCCTGTGTACCGTGCAGCTGGGCAGTGCCCAGCCCGCAGAGCAGCCCGGCATGAGCAGCGTACCCAAGACACACAGAGAGGCGCGATGGAGGCTGGAAGGTACTTGGGGACACTGAGGCACGGTGGAGCCGCCTTGCACACGCGGTACCGTGGAGCGCAGCAGCCCTCACGGTGAGGCTGGAGCGCAGCCTGCAAGCCACGCGCCCCGGTGCTTCTGTTCATTCCCCTTCCCCTGGGATGACGCGTTAGAAATGCAGTGCAGCGTGTCTCCCTCTTTGGCTTCTCCTGCCTTCCTTGCTTCCTTTCCAGCTTTCCTGTTGTTTCCATTGTATCAGCAATTCTTAGTTTAGCAATACAAGCTTTTTATTGGCTCTTATCTTCCTGGGGATCTGTGTTGGGTTCTGATGAATTGCAGAGCACAGTAATTGCTTTACAAATGCTAAGGATTTTACTGCCAGTGATCTGAAGCTTTTGCAGCTCCTGTTCAAGCAGGTGAGTGGCCCATGGGGACCTCAGAGGTGATGTTTTATGCTGCAGAAAGACTTGCTGAGAATTGCTTAAGGATGCTTCAGTGTTTCTTAGAAAAGGGATTATGTGATAGATAATGGGCTAGGAGCAGGGTACCTGCTCCTGGGTGGAGGCGCTTCAGAAATTCGTGGTGATTACGCAGCTTTTGGATAAGCACGGGCTAGTCGGTGGCTCTCAGCTGCGGTTTGGATGATGTGAAGGTATTCAGCAAAGCCTGGTTTGGTTTGACGTTGTCTCTCTCCTGTGTCTATGCGAGCCCGGCTGTAGTGCTGGCGCGTGCTCTTCCTTGGGGATGCTCTTTCCCGAGGTGCCGGGACGGCAGGGATTCCCCTCCCCACATGCCAACAGCTCAGCAATCGAGGACAGACTTTAATACCGAATGTGTTACATTAGGTATGCTAGTTCATATTCACACATTTTCTCGTTGTATTTATAATATATAATGAACACGTTTATGTAGCATCTCCTGTGCTACCGCAGGGTCTCGAAGCACCGCAGAAGCTCAAAACGTGTGCTCACACATACATATTCCTCTTCTGTCTTCATAGCATCTGAGGGTGTCCTAAGTGCTTAAAATAGTAACTACAGTTGCTTTGTTCATTCTTCCTTTTCTGCCAGTAATGGAAATAGCTCAGCTAATTGGTAGTCTCTGTTTGTAGTCAGTGTATGTGAGAGTGAAGGGTGTGAGTGCTGCCTCTGTGACTACACGTGCTCTCGTGTTCGCTCCTCTTGCCTCTCTCTTCTCTTCCACGTGAGCTTTATGTTTATCAATGGTCTTCACCGCATCCTGCTTTTCACCTCTGGATATGTACTTAGTGTCATTCATTTCATTTAACACAGTAATTAGAACATGTGCGTGTGCATGTCTGCCAGGAGCCAGGAGGGAAAGCTGAGTTTCACTGTTTGAACTGTGTGAGTCTCATGGTGGTTTTTCCCTGGTCTCCTGAAGGAGCGAGGCTTATCTCTCTTTTCTTTCTGCCTTTCCTCTTCTCAAAGATTTTAAGACCCTGCAAGATTTATGAAATTACGCAGCTGAGTAGGAAAAGACCCAGAGTGGAGCAAGGCTGCAGTGTGGGATCAAGCAAGCAGTTTTAGATATCAAAACAAGCACGCAGCAGATTCCCGTCTGCAGGAAAGCCGGCTCCACTGGCCCTGCTGCCATGGAGCAGCAGCTCTCCCAGGCTGAGCTCCATAGAGCAGAGCCAATGTCTTGAGAAACACCCTTTCTCATATGTGGGAGGGTGTGAAATCCCCATAGCACCTTCTACAGAAGCAGGTGGGCATGTGAACAGGACCTCGTAAGTCTGCAGTCCTGTTTCTGTTGCTTCTGGAGACTTCTCCAGCTTCATTCACTTGAGGAGTTTGTGCCCCCTCTGTGGCAGCAGGGACCCAGCAGGGATGTCTGGGCATCAGACATCC
The DNA here is from genome assembly GCA_003342815.1 of Eudromia elegans. Lineage (NCBI taxonomy): Eukaryota > Metazoa > Chordata > Aves > Tinamiformes > Tinamidae > Eudromia > Eudromia elegans. Next base: position 1,081,982 of record PTEX01000024.1, on the reverse strand, counting down.
ATCCAGGAGCTGCAGCATGCTGTAAATAAATCCTAGACTGGCCATGCCAAGCACTGGTTGGGTGACTTCTTGGCCGTGCCTCTAGTTCTGGTGCAGGATGCTGGATAGAGCGCAGTTTGAGAGCTCGGCGTGCTGCATTCTGTGTATGATAGGGAATAAATCTCTTCATTGCACCAGCTCTCCTGTGGCCCTGCTAAGCACAAGAGCCAGGGCAGCAGCCTGTCTCTTTGAGGGATTGAACAGACACCATTTCACTTCATCTGGGCTGAAAAATTAACGACGAGTAATTGTAGAACATGCTGATATCTCTCGTCGTGTGTAACCGGTGTCATTTCGGTCATCCCTGGGGCACCTCCTGAAATTCTTTTCAGCTCCTTGCTTCTGTTCCGCTGAAACAGCCAGGTCAGGGGGAGAGAGGAGCGAGAGTGCGCGGCCAAGGGGGTGACATGTGCCGAGCTGTGTGCCCAGTCTTGGTGGCCCTCCCCAGCCTGCGATCCCAGGCCCTGCAGCTGGGGACACGGACGGGCCATCGCAGTGGGGCAGTGATGGGTCGCTGCAGCTCGCGCTCTGCTCCGCGGGAACGGGCTGCACGGCTGTGGTGCCAGCGGTCCGAGCGGGTTCCTCCAGCGGTGTGGGTGATAAACCAACCTCTGGGAAAAGATGCATGGACACCCAACCACTGGAGGGACAGGCCTGATTTTTTTTTTTTGCTTTAAAAGCAGCAGATAGCCTTGTTTTCTGTGTAAATGTGATGCCTTTTTCATTGGAAGTCCTCAGAAGTCAGTGGAAGTGTAACTGCATGAGAGGGCCAGATCTGTTATACAGAACAAGTTGTTCCAGCCTTGGTAGTGACACGGGTTGACTTCTGGGGACTAGCAAATAGCCACCTAGCAAAACTGCTTTGGACAGATAGCTCCTGGTACACAGGAAGAGCTAGATGTGCTCCAAAGGGCTCGTTGCTAATCCCCGGGAGGGCTTTACTCACCCTTGCTTTTGCTGAGACAAGACATTTATTGGAGACACTTATATTGTTTCCTTCCTTGCTGCAGGCTTGATTCTGCAGGCTACGAACTTGCCGGTGCCCAGTCCTCAGGTGACCCCCTCGCGGTGCGTGCGCCTCCTGTCACCTTCAGCCCTGCCTGCCCTTTACAGGTGGGAGCCAGGACCGGCTCCCGTCCTTGGGACTGTGGCCACCCTCTACCCTCTCTGCACTCGGAGACAGATGTGCCCGGAGCGGGTTCAGTTCTGGCTGTGAAAGCTCCCGTTGAACCATGACTTCCTCGTCCCATTAGCGGGTTGTGCTCGTGGGCCACCGTCCTGCCGTGTCTGGGCATGTTGCTGGCCGGCAAGCGGAGGAAGCTGTTTCGGTGCCCGGTGTTTTTCTGCTGAACAAAGAGACCAAGTAGGGTGAGCTGGATACAAGGGACCCCTGTTAACACATAGTGAGGCCCACCAATTCCAGTGACTTACGGCACTGAGTTAGTTCCCAGAGATCCTTCCTTGCACGGTCTTGTGGCTGATCTGAATGCTCTTCCCCTGCTTGTTAACCCATGTCCTCCCTCTCGCAGCGTGAGTTGGAAAGAGAGGAGCTCTGAAACCCCCTGAGGTTGTTACACATGGGCAGGGCAAGAGCAGAAGAGATCCCCAAGTCAAAACTGGTTGAGGAGGAGGAGGGTGCAGCCCTGAGAGCTGTCCAGATCTCTGAGCTCCAGCTCGGCTTTCCCTTTTCCAGGTGCTTGTTTGATTTCATAGGAAACACCATCTGGACTTGTCTTTTTTTTTTAAGTTACCCCCAATGCAGTTGGGATGCTCCTGGTAGGAGCAATGTGGTTCATGCAGAGCTCCACACAGCCAAGTCGGAGTCTGTGTCCTCTAGGGCCAGTGCTATCCTCCGGCTGCTATTCCTGAGCTGTCTGGCCAAAAACCACCTGGATGCGCGTCCTCTCTCCTGCAGTGCCTTTGGCAGTGCTAGTTTGCTTGCTTGGTGTGGAAAGGAGATTCCCACATTTGGCCTTTGCACAGTGGTTGGCCTGGCCGCCTGGGCTGTAGCTCCCATCTTGCTGGTGCTGTGGTAGGCAGCAGATGAAAGGAAGGGTAGGAGACGGTAAAAGAGCAGCCCGAATGCAATGGGATGGACTTGTCAGAGCGAGAGGGGAGGGCTGTGAGGGTGGAGTTTCCAGGCTGGGGGCTGTAGCGCTGCCTCGGAAGGAAGAGCGCTGTGGAAGGAGGAGCGCTGTGCCGTGCTTCCCATGGGAGCTGCAGGGCGATCTGGGCTCCCCGGGGGCTCCCCCACGCTTGCTGGGGACTGTTCTCCTGGTGCTGCAGCAAAGGTTGCAGAAGGAAGAGATGTTTCTGTTCTCCTTTTGTTCCAGGGGCTAAAATTGGAAGGAAATTAAATCCACACAGTGAGAGGCTGAGAAAATGAAGAATGAGACGCCCAGAAAGCTGCTGTGTGCAGCTGCAAAAATTACCTTCTGTTGCTCATTAATTAGCATGGCAAGGGCTCGGGAGCAGGCAGGACTGGAAGAGGGCTCGGGAGCAGGCAGGAGCTGGAGGTTGGAGCACTAACCCGGGTCCCTCCTCCGGGGGCGGCGGGTTCCTTGTAAAGCAGCAGCCTGCGCCACGGGCCCGTGCTGCCGCAGCAAGAGCCGCCGCGGTGGCTCTCAAGGGTGCTGCATCAGCCACTCCCCGTGCCGTGGGACCCTCCTCCGGCACTGCCGGGACAAGGACCCGGGTGGGCGCCTTCCTGGAGGGTGCTCGTGTGCGTGGGTACAGACCGGACAGGGACTTCCGAGGGGGTCACTGAGGGCAGACGGATTCCCTCAAGCCAAGAGGCACTTGAGCTGGGGCTGATCCCAGGCTGGAGAGGTGGCCATGGCCGGGGACATGGTCCTGGGTGAGCTGGAGAACCAATGGGACAGGAACGTTCATCTGCAGAGGATAACCCTGGCACAGACTCGGCGCTCGTATGGGGCTGCGCCAGCCTGAACAGCATCACCCCCCCTTCTTGAACAGCATCACCCCCCCTTCTTGAACAGCATCACCCCCCTTCCTGAACAGCATCACCCCACTTCCTCGTCTCCGCCGTCCCAGGCAGGAGCTGGAACCCCGGCACGGGGATGAGGCTGGCTGGGCCCCGTGGGTCCCCGCAGCATGGGTGCCTGTTCCCCAGGGCATCCAGCGCCGCCGCGAGCGGAGGCTGCGGCGCCTCTGCGACGTCAGCGCCGTCACCAGGAATCCCCGGGCTGAGCCCGGTCTAGCGGCGTGCAGCGTGTGGAGGCTCCCGCGCTCGGATGCAGGCCCGTCCTCGCTGCTCGTTCACGGCGTAGCCGCTGGGAACCCCGTCTGGGAAACGTGACTGTGTTCAGCACATCCACAACCCCCGCGAGCTGGAACGCAACCGGCCGCCTCGTTGTATTGTGGCTGAGGTTCTTAAATAAACAGCGCTTGATGAGTGCAGCGGGATGTTTAATAAGAGCCTTCTCATCCTCCCGTGCCCCCCCGCCTCCTCTAATCACTCGTGGAGGCAGCCCCGCAGCCGCAGCCCGCGCGGGGAGGAGAGCGCCAGGGTAATTTGTATTCCAGCCCCGCCGCTGCTCCTGGTGCTTCCAAGAAGCGAGTAAAAATAGCACGCGGGCATGTTGCACATAGCAGCTCTCTGCTGCCGGCCGCGGAGGCAGGAGCGCTCGCGGGGCGGCTGCAAAGCCTGGCGGGAGGGGGGCTCGTGGAGGGCGGGCAGGTGCAGGGAGTGCCGTGGGAACCCTGGGGGCATGGCGGCTGCAGCCTGTTTTGGATGTTTGCATTGCAGATCTGCCCGGCGGAGCGGGGTTCCGCAGCAGCAGTGGAGCAGCCTTGCCCGGCCGGCGGGGACGGCTCTCCCTCCGTGCCCGGGGGGAGCAGGGGCTGCTCTGTCAGCACGCAGCGCCTTGCCCCTGCTCACAGGGGTGTCCAAGGCTCGGGACTGAGCCTGTGATGACAAGCGGGATGGGAATCGCCCTTGTACTAGTGATCCAGACCATAACCCGGCATTTACATGTCTAAATGCCGTCATAGGTAAATGCTGATCCTGAAAATGTCGGCTCTCCTGGTCTTGTCGAGTGCCTCGTGTCTCTTCCCCAGCCCCCAGCATGGGGCTGTGGGCATCTGCCCAGCCCGGCTGGAGGGGCTGTTGCAATACGCCCAGAGCAGCGCAGGCTCCTCCGCCCGGCCCCGTGAGCCGGCCTGCTCGGAGCGCTGGACGCGGCTCCTTCTTCAGCTCCCACATCCAACAGGTCCCTCCTGCCTCATCCCCAGCCGTGGAACAGGAGCTGCCGCATCCGTCTGTCCCCCAGTGCACCGGTCAGCTCACTTGTGCTTGGGAAAAATCCTAGAGATACAGGGAAGGAAAGGACTTCCTAGAGATACAGGGCAGTGCTGTTCACGTTCTGTGCCAGCTGTGGGGACAGGCCTAGCCCGCTGCGGTACCGGCCTTGGTTGGGTGAGACCGGGGCAGGACAGCCAGGCAGAGCACACGGGTGCTGGGCTCTGCAGTTGAGGACCCATGGGGTCCCATCTCTGAGACTGCAGCTGGCTCTATTTGGTGTCTCTTTTACTGCTTGTTGGGTTTCCCTGCTCTGCTGGAAACCCCGCTTGCACTGCAGTGATTTAATTCCAGAAATCCCTCCAGACTCTGCTTTTGGAGCGCGAGTTCCCTGGGAAGGCTCCTCCTCACTTAGGGCATCAAGACTGTGAGGAACTGTGTCTGCCCCGGTGCTGAGCTCTGAAGCAGGGTAGCAGAAGTGGCCTGGGAGGGGACCCGAGCCGGCCTCATCGTGCTCGTCCCCAGCAGGAGCTGGCTCTTGTGAGGGGTCCTGCTGACTCCAGAGCGTCGGCCTGGCCCTTCTGAGCGGGTCATTAGGGAGAAGAGGGGAGAAATGGGGTGGGTTTCGTTCTGCAGGGTGGGAAGAGCGGCTCTGACCTGCGTTTCTCTGACTTCTATAGAAAACAGTAGCTGGAGGAGGATGTTCCTGCTGAGCTTGTTCTCCGTGGTTGGTCGAGCGTAGGAAATGCTGCTCTGCAGTCCCCCATGCTGAAAGATAGGAGAACGCTGGTGCCATGACGGATTAAAAGGGATTTGGATAGAGATGTCTCAGGGAAGCGGAGTGAGTAACTGCTGTGGCCTTGCATCTTGCCAGGTCTCTATTAAACCTCTCCTAAGAGTTAGGGACAGCTGGAGATGCTTTGGAAGTAGCTTTGGAAGCCGGGCTGGTGTCCTGGGCAGCCGCAGGCCTGCAGGCGGCTCCGCCAGGTTTAACCCCGTCGTCTAACTCCTGGGATGGCACCAAGTGCAGCCCATTCCCAGCTGAGGATGTTGCACAGCGGGTCACCTAATGCCACCCGTTTGGATGGTGTTTCCTGGGTTGAACTACATGGGTGCCCGCCACGCTCCCTGGGTTGTGCTGGTGGACAGTGATGGCTGCGTGTTGTGAGGGTTGATTCTGTCTCTGTTATTATTTGCTTTGCCATCATTGCACAGTGAGCATATTTATCACCCCAGGCACCGTTAAAATGCATTGTTTGTGCTAACAGATGGTAAGGAGCATGTCCAGGACAAGGAAACCCTCTTGCTCATGAGAGCCCATGTTGCAAAGCTGGTACTGAAGTGCTTCCCAGAAGGCTTGGTTCTTCCTTTCCTGGGCTCCTGAGTGCTCCCGTGGACAGGACTTGTCCTTCCTCCCCTGTGTCCGGGAGCAGATCCCTGCGAGCAGTGCGCTGGTCCTCCTCAGAGCAACATGACGGTCATGGGACACTCGACTCCATCCTGCCTTGCAGGTCTTTGAGCAATTTAACAGACCAGGAGTTGCTCCACCAAGTTTTCCTAGCACAGGACTCAGATAAATGTGCTTGTCTTTGATCAGACCTGCTGGTAGCTTTCAGGGAGCTCCGTGACAGTGTGCTGCGCTGGGGCAGACGCCAGGATGAGCTCGGACCCATCTAGGGTTAAGTTGTACCCAGCTCTCTACCCCTCCGCTCTTGCTGTTCTGCTTCACAAGGATACAAGGACAGCATCTATCCCCCAGGCACTGGCTTTTCTAAGAAGCATCACTAACTGACCCCCCACACACACCTTTTTTTTAAAAAAAAAAAACCCTAGTGCACTCTCTATTTTCTAGCACGGGTCCTGTCGTGCACCCCTCTGTCCCCCTTTCCAGCTTGGTTCCCTGTGGATTCACAAGATAATTCATTCTGCATGTTGCCAGGCCCGACTTCACTGGCCACGGGCGGCTGCGTATCCCAATCTGGTGTCTATTGCTGTGTATTATTTATGTTGGACAATTTAAACGCTCAAAAAGGCAGGAGGAGAGGGAAGCGGAGACAGAGTAAATTTCTTCTATAAAACACAGTTAGTTTTCCCTAACTGCATGTGTTAAAGAACCTCGCTTTGGTGGAATTGTCTCCTCTGCTGTATGTCTCATTTGGGCCTTGCTTGGAGGGACACGGAGAACACCCTGAGTGTTAAAGTCTCACAGAAATATCTCACTTTGTTTAAAAAGCTGCCTCGCTGGCTTCTGGGCGTTTCAGAAAGTGTGCTGCATACATATTTCTCTTTAACCTTCTTTTTATGTCGTCAAGACGAGATCAAGGGTTACTTATATAGCACAATAAGATCAGCCACAGGCAGTGTCAGAAGCTCTCCAACCATAATAACTGGAGACATGTATATGTATGTTTTAGCCATTAAGGAGAAAACTCTGCCAGAATGCATTATCTTATTTTTGGGTACAAAACTTTGAAGCACACGACTAAGCTTCGTGATACTGCAAGATAACTGACAGAGAACACAGAATTTCCATAACTGAATCAAGTTCAGGTAGCTGCTGCGGCGGCCAAAATGGGACGTTACTGCTAGAAACACGAACTCTCGTTGTGGAGCTCGTAGCATTGGGGACGTTTAGCTCTCTCATTGGGGCTCCCTCGTTGGGAATGCAGCTCTGAGCCAATTAACGGCATAAAAAGAGCACAACGGGATGATCTGTCCCTGAGGTAACGGAGATGGATGGGAGCGCAGGGCTGCCCTTGAGGCACCTTGTTTGGCGCCTCTGGTACATGCCAATGGGCAGAGAGAAGTGCCCGAGAGGTGACCACACCAAGTCCCGCCGTGCTGCTGGTGCCCTCCAAAGCAGGGCCCGGGCAGCGGTCTCGCTTGGGGACATGCTGAGACCTGAGACCCTGAGAACGAGGGCAGCCCTAACGAGGGCAGCCCTAACGAGTTCAGCCTGAAAAACACCTGCTGGTGGCCACGTCCTGGAAAGCACCTCTGGTTATCTCGACCTGGAGGCCCAGGGTTAAAACTGCCCGTGAGCTCTAGTGCTCGGGGCAGGAATTGGGGTCTCGTGATTTTACTTGGGCTGTGCCCAGAGGGAGGCAGTTTTTCAACGTCTGCAAGGGAGCCTTGTCTGGCTACAGATTAATACGGGCTGCATATAAATACCTCTGCACGAGCAGCTGCTCGGCAGGAGCTGAGGCACTTAGGAAAGCAGCAAACGTGATGGGAGCGAGAAGCAATCAGAATATTGATTCTTTTATGTGTAGATAAGCCCGAAGCCTTAAAAAAAAAAAACAAACCACTCGGGTTTCCTAAAACTGGTGGAATATTGTTAGGCTATTTATCAGACTGGGAGACACAAAGGGATTTTGGATTAAAGAGAATTCCACAATTTCGGGGCTTACCTCTGTGCTAAAGATAGGGGGATCTCTACAACATTGTGGATTGTATAACTGCATGTAATTTGTAAATACACACAGTCTATGTCTGGGCATAGTGGAAAGCAGCATAGCTACATTAAAGATGAATTTGCCTGACTATGAATGATAAAACCAGCTATTGTTTAGGATACACTGCTGAGCACAATACCAGCTTGCTGAGGGCTTCACCGGGAGGCACCTGACCTGAAAAAAATACAGTGTGCCAAAAAATGCTGAAACCTTTCCTGTAGAAATGCATTCAATTCACTAATTGCTTTTTTTTTTTTCTCTCTCTCTCTCTCTATGTCCCAGACAGCGTAACTGAAGTCAAGACAGACATTTACGTGACGAGTTTTGGCCCTGTTTCGGACACAGATATGGTAGGTGCTGTTGGCCGGGCAGGAGACCCTCCAAGGGGATGGGCTGTGTGTCTGGTAGGGGCGGCAGCAGTGGCCCATTCCTGGCCCTGATAGATCTGGGTGAAACCAAGACTTCCCTAAAGGCAGGAACGTGACCAAGCCTCTGTCCAGCATGGGCAGGACCGTGGGCAGTTGACTTCTCTTGGCACGTGCAATAGAAACAAATTGTGTCTTAGATGTGTTTCAGCTTTTGGAAACTAAATGGTGGTGCCAAATAGAAACTTGGAGGGAGGCAACCCCTTTGCATGAGTCTGGAGTCATGGAGGAAGGAGGGAGGTTCATGACAAGTGTCTGAATGTGGACTGTTTTAATGGCAGTGCCGAGAGAGAGCGCCATTCCCACCCACGAACTGTACTGAGCTCTTGAACCAGAAGAGAGGCAGAAAAGAGGAAAGTAAAGGACTGAGCTGATTGGAATATTTTGACATGTTCAGGGAAGATTATTAATGAAAAAGCCTGAGGTCTGAATCTGGGCTTGTATTCCCACAGCAGTTTGTCTTCTAATTAAAACAGGACTGTGAAGCATAATTAATAGTGAGCTTTCTCAAAAGCATTTCTTGCAGCTTGTGTTTCGTGTGCGCCCGGGCCCCCGCGGGAGAGCCGACTGCTTGTGGGCGCTCGGCGGGGTGACTCCCGCTGCCGCGCGCCGGGCCTGGAGGGGACGCGGTGCCACGGGGTGGGTTGGAGCCCCTCAGAGCCCATCGGAGACAGGAGCAGGCGGGAGCAGCGTCCCGATGCCGCCGGCAGCCCCCTGGAGCCTGGTGGGGTTTCGTTTGCTGCGCTCGCTCCACCTTGAGCATCTCCCCAACCGCCCCACGGATGGTTGGAAGGGAATTGAATGCATTTCATGCCGGCACCAACGCCACGGTCCCGCATTGGTCTGGAAGCACCACTCCCTCCAGGGCTGGAAGTTAACCCGCTGTCGCTGCATCGAGGAGTATGAATCTCCTCCGAGTGCTCTCTCCGCCTCGCTCGCCGTGGTACCGCAGCAGAGGCACATAATGTATTCAGCCATCTCAGCCCTTGGGGAGTATCTGATAATTACTTCCAAGGTGGAGCATATTTGATTAAGGGAGTGTGTATAATGAACTGTGAAGAAGAAATATGAGGTATTGAAAAGAGGGAGGTATTCTCTGCCATGTGGTTTGACAAAATGAATTTAAAATTAGGAAGACAGTTAAGGAATAATAAATTATTTCCCCCCTCGCATGCTTTAGTTCCGTGTATTTTACAAATGCATAGCGAATGTGCTTTAGCAGGCAGTGCTGGTGTTAAACGTGGATGGAAATGTGAGAGAGAAACCTCATCTCCCTGGGACGCGTGGGGAGAGCCCGCGCGCCCGCTGGGGTTCCTTTCATCTGCGCGAGTGGGAAAAGTCCCTCCTTGCAGCCGTCTGCGTGGTGATCTTGCTGCCGCCCCTCGCACGGGCATTGCTCACCGCCTCGGGAGGCCCTGCTCGTGCAGCCCGGCGCGGAGCGGCTGCGATCGCGCGGCGGGAGCAGAGGCGGCTAGAGCTGCTGCGGGGAGCGGGCGAGCGCGGCTGGATGCGGGCGGCGCGGGACGGCGCCGCACCTCCTGCCCCGGCGCTCCAAGGGGCCTCGCATCCCGCTCGCCTTGGGAAGGCGAGGGGCGTCAGACTGGCATAGGCGCGGATCTGGAGTGGTGAGCTCTAGTTTTGTCTTAGCTCACAAGAAATGGAGGGGAGAATAAGAAGGGGTGGGGGAAAGGGAAAAAGGAAAATATTTTCTTGCTGCTTTGGAAGGCAGATTCAGAAGGAGGGCCGAGTGTTGATGGGTTTGGTTATTTCCATAGAGGGAAGAGCATGACCCGGAGCTAGGCACGTTTCTTGGAAGCTGGACTGGGAATTGATGTTGTCTGGAAAGAAGGCTGGAGAAGAGAGGTCGTATCTCAGCGTGGTTTCTCTTCCTTCGGGAATGATTCCTTATCATAAAAGAAGGAAAACAGGACCTAGGAAGATGTTATAAAGGAGTTTTTGTTTATTTTTTTGATTATTTTTTTTTTTTTTTCCAAGAGGAGCGGGTTCTGAGTAAGATAGCCCTGCTGATAAGGGCCTCTCCTGCCAGGGCCTCCTGCGCCTGCACAGGCTGCCTTTTGTTTTGGTTTCTTTGCTGAACTTAAGACCCCAAGGGGATGATGGTTTTCCAGGAGCGGGCTGAGTCTCTGGCACAGGGCAGGGGGTGTGAGACAGCAGGGTCTTGGCTTTGCTTTCCCCAGGCCACAGTCCAGAAAGCTCATGTTTGGGCAGGAGCGCCTGCCGTGGCCAGGCAGCAGGGATGAATTTCTTTACTTAGTTGCTTTCATTTAGCTACCATCTGCTGCAAAATCTTGCAGAAATTTCTATGACCTATAGGAGACTGATGTGCTGCAGCTCTTAAACGCTGCTGAGAAAAGCTGCAGGAAAGAAATCATTCACAGAGATAAGTTTAGTTAGGCCTGCAGCCTCTGGGAGCCCATAAATAACAGCTATGAACCCACAGCGGCACCGCAACGGGAACCAGAACGAACTTTGCAAAGCGCCCGTCTCTCCCTGCCAGCTCTGCAGGCTGATGAACCTCGCTTCGTTAGCGAGACGAGGCGCGCGTTGCCGCCCTTGGAGGACTGGGATAGTGGGAATGGTGCTCCCATGCGCCGTGCCGGCTGGTTTAGCGTTGCTGTGGGGTGAGGTGGTGCCTCTGGCGCTGCTCCCCTTCGGATAGAGGCGGGAGAGGAGCGAGCAGCTCCGTGGCACGTGGTCAGCCAGCAGGTTCAGGGGTCTGTGGGTTTTGGTTTGGTTTGAGTTGGGGTGGGCTGGGGAGTTTGGTTTGGTTTAATTTTTCCTTTCTGCTTGCATAGTAAAAATCAAATTTGTCAACAGCCCTGGGAGATGGTCCTGGATGCAGGATTGCAAGGAGGTGACATCTGATCACCCCAACTGGAGTTTGGGCTCATAAATAGGCTTTTAGCTTATGATAGCCTAGAAAGAAAAGAAGTCACAGGATCTTGTAATGACAAGTTTATCAAGTTTATGAAGGCCTGATTCAGGGCTTTACTTGAAAGGCACTACTGCAAGGATGGCTGAACGAAGCACATAAATAAAGCAGTGTCCCAAAACATAATGTTTTAGGTAAAAGGGTGTCTGCAGTCTGTGAGAAACACTGAGGTGCAAATTTTGGTGTTGTGTTAAAGCCATTATACAAAAGACAGCGTTTGTCCTTCGTCCTCCACAATTTTCTCTGCTGTTGTTAATCGCGAGTTCTTGTTGCATCCCGCTTTGTTATCAGCCTGAGGGTGCCGAGTACACATGCCCAGCGACTGAAGCCATTCATCATTGCTTCAGCAGCCTTGCTTGCAATGAAGAGCTTGGTAAAACAAGAGGGTTTTTTTTCTTTTCCTCTCCTCTCCATGAAGGAATACACCATTGACGTCTTTTTCCGGCAGTCCTGGAGAGATGAGAGGCTCAAGTTTGATGGGCCCATGAAGATACTTCCCCTGAACAACCTGCTGGCCAGCAAGATCTGGACTCCTGATACCTTCTTCCACAACGGCAAGAAGTCTGTAGCCCATAACATGACAACACCCAACAAGCTGCTGCGCCTGGTGGACAACGGCACCCTCTTGTACACCATGAGGTAAGCCCATTTCTTCTGCTCCAGGTCTCTCAGGCCCCGGCATTACTCCAGTGTTCCTATGTGCTTGAAAACTGTCCACCCATGCAGCGAACATTTGCCACTTGTGGTGGGTGTACTAATTTACCTGGCAAGGTAAGCAGACCTGTAAAAGAAACAACAGGCTATTTATAGATGCAAGAGAAAGATGCTGAGCTGTCTATAGAGAGCTGCAAGTCTTTGTTTTCAAAAATTATTTTCGGTGCATCCATCTCCGAGCAGATCCTATCTAATAACACACTTCACTGAGGCTTCAGTGTATGGAGATGCTGCACGTTCACCTGCTTTTAAAGAGCAGACAATTTCCTGCCTTTGTAGCAGAGCTGGGTGTGAATCTGCATCTTGTCAGCAAGTTTTACAAGCTACCGTTGATAAACACCTCTGCATTTGTGCAGCAGTTCTGTGATGTGAGCTAGTCCTGCCAGCACCCTGGGGGCCTGGGTCTCCAAACATCAGTGATCTCGCGTTACAGATGAGGGCACTGGAGCATACGGGCTCAATGAAGAGGGAAGCCCATCCTAGCTGAAGGGCTCAGTACTGCTCCTGGCTCTGACCTGCACTGAAAAACTAAGACTCCCCACCATCTGTATCATTGTCCAAGAGTAAAATCTTTTAGGAGGTATTAGTATAAGGCAGTAAAAAAGGACTTTGTTTTAGGCCTTGTATATCCTTACACTAGGTCCTTTATTTAACAACCATTAGCTTCAGCCAAAGTTGCGTGGCTGGGAAAGTATTGGATTTGCCGTAGCACTTAGAGATGGACGGTGTTGGGATGGCAGCATCACAAGACCTCTGCCAGCCTTGCCCTGGGCTGGTAGGACCGTGTGCTCTCCAGGCTGTGCCGTGCAGGTTCGGTCCAGACGGGTGCTGTTTCACTCCTCTTTTTCCCACTCTTTTTCCTCGTCCTGGGCACTGCCTTCGAGGGATCAGCTCTGCTGATGAGCAGTTAGAGGCACAGCTCTTGCTGTTTGTCCTGCTGTGAAAGTCAGCTTCTCTTAGTCGAGCTTGCATTTATGGATGAAGTTGCTCTGGTGAAACAGCAACTCTGACACAGGCATCCAGCAAAACTGCACCTGTGTGACAATATTTATAGCTCCTAGAGGGAGCCTCTTTATCACCGACCTGAGCTTCAAGGCATTACAAGCCAGCTGAGCATCCAAGGATTTCTTTTTGTCACAGCACAGCCTCCTTGTGGGTTGGTGCAACGCCCCAGTGCAAGCTGTGGGTGACTGGCTGAGGCCTTGGCACTTGGGTGGCAAGATGGCCTTGGTGACTGCAGCAGAAGAATTGTGCTTCTCTATTCCACTCCCTCCAGCTGCTGAGTAATGGACAAGGCTGCTGTTCCCTCGGCCTCCTCCTTGCTACTCTGCGTGCCTTAGACGGCCAGGGAAAGAACACAGCTCTATTATGAAGCCCTGCTTCTGCAGCCTTGTTTTTGGAGCTCCTACAAGATCTGAGCAGTTCACAAAAGCCCAGGCAGGGCCTCGACACTCTGGTGTCAGAACTGAGTGCAACAAACTGGGAATTGCTTGTGGATTTACTTAAGGTGCAGACAAACACTCGGCTGCTGCAGCACATACGTAATCTCCTGGTTCTTCCTGGCCTTGAAACACATGAAGGGAGCAGAAGCTTGATGCTGTACCAGTGGGAATCAGCTTTGTGAACCTGGGCTTTAAAGAGCTCTTGTGCTGTTCACAGCGACTGTCAGAGTGGCTCGTTGAGGCTTTGGGCTCGTTGTCAGAGCGGTTCCCAGGCAATATGTGCTCAAGCTAGGCCCTCAGAGGGGCGTTTTCTCCAGCTGCCGGGCTGATGCTTTCAGTTGCGTGCCTGAGGAACCGGTGCTGCTAAAGCCAAGTCTGTAGCAGCTGTGAGGCGGCCCTTGGCAGTCGGCGAGCCCCTTGCCGGGCGGCAGCAGGACAGCAGAGCAGGCTGGGCACGAAGGGGCGCCCGGGCTTGCCCAGCACAGCAGCCAGTCCCGCGCCTGGCGCGGCGCGCTCGGGCTTCGTGAGGTTTGTGGACGGGCAGCCGGTTCTCCTTGGAGCCTGCACGGGGGTTGAGCCTGTGGGGTTTTTTTCTGCCATAGAGCTTCCATAGAGCTTCCAGAGCGGGTCCAAAGGCAGCAGTGACCTATTTGCTAGGTTTGGTTTTGTGCAGTCAAAGTCCTGGAAAGAAGACATTGCAAGATGCGGAATTCCTCATAGATCACCCTATTTCTGCCATCGTGGGCTGAAGTCTCCTGGCGCTGGGGAAGGATGTAATGAGAATTTAGGGCTGTCAGACCCAGCGCAAGGATCCTAGCAGCAATTTGGCTTCAAATTCAAACCTGAGCAATTAAACCTAGCCTAGATTTGCACCCAGCCTAAACCGCACACGCTACCTATTTGGCACTGTGGTTATTAACGACCCTCCTAGAGGAGAAATCAGGACAAGACTCGAGCAATATCCCCGGCATAAACAAAATCAGCTCTGCTGTGCAGGGTGCTGTCATGTTTTCGTACCACATATACGCCAGGGGATTATTACATTTGCGTCCCAGAAATTGGACTGAGACTCTAGCTCATCCTGCAGCACGACGCAGGTAACGACAGGGGCTCTAATGACACATCAAAGGCTTCGCTAAGCTCCTGGTAACCATGAGAACGAAGCTGAAGAGGTTTGTGGTACCGTGGGCCCTGGGAGAGGTTTGTTTAGCCTGATTCACGCTTCTTGCCGCTGCGTTGAGCAGTTCCAAGGGCTTCCTGTGACTTTAAAGGGAAAAACAGGGGGTCTTTCCTGGATGCTCCACTTTTGGTGCCGTCGTGCCAGCAAAGCGGACCAAGAAGAGAGACCAAAATCTCTCTGATTTGGAGACAGTTCTGAATCAGTTACTGCTGGTGACCGGGGCAGACGAGCCGAAGGACAGAGCAGCTGGATTACGCGATTGCTGGCAGCATGGCCATTTTTCACGTGCTGTTTAGGCTTTAAAATGACATTTCAGGGCTCGGAAGTCTGGGCTCGGAGCAGTGAAGCGAACCTCTGAGGCTGCCTGGCCATACGCTCCCTTGTAAAGGGTCAGAGCTAAAGAGCGCCTCTGCAAGAGGCTCTTTCAGAGACCCGTGTGCTGCAGAGCAGCGTGCCCGGGGCGCGAGGCACGCTCCTCTCGGTCTGAGATTCGACGTTGTGTTAGGCAAAGCACGGGGTGCTGAGGACTCCTTAGGCAGGAGCAGGATGGGGCTGGAGGCAAAGCAGCAGGGGGGTAATGATCCGTGCGGTCCCAAGCAGCAGCCGGTTCGTAAACACCTGCTGATGAGTGCTGTGGAAGCTGGGAGCGAGCGCGGAGGGCTGCGGGAGCAGGGCGCAGCCGTGGAGCCCTGGGAAGGGCATCGCGCACGGGGCCGTGCACGGAGCCAGGGCAAGGGAGGACATCCCGGAGAGGGGGCGGCCCTGCGCGTCCCCTTGGGCAAGAGAGCCCGCTCTCTTCACGAGTTCTCTCTGGATGTGCTGACTTCTGCCTGGCCGAAACTGCTGAACACGCTCCTGCTGCTGGAGTGATTCGGCTGCTCCTTTCTCATTTAATTTCGGGAGGCTTGAAAACCGCCTCGGTTGTGGGTGGAGAAGGTAGCAGATTAGGTTGCCTCTCCAGTGGTTTCTTGGTGGATTTGTTGTGTTTTTGTCCATGTTTACCAGCTCAGCTAACAAAACACACTTCAGTTTAAAAATTGTGGCTGCTACTTTCCCGCATAACTCCAGCATCCCGCAGCATCCCTGTTAAGGTGTCCCCTTCCGTGACGGTTTCTCTTGGCCCAGGAGGGCACAGCCTCGGCTGCCTTGTGCCTGGGTGGTCTCTGCTGCTGTCCCGGCCTTGCCAAGGGCAGAGTGAGGCCGAAGGCCCCTTGACCCCTCTGGCAGCTCCTAATCACACCCTAGCACTAGAGCTGCAGCCTGGTGCGTTTGAGCTCCCCGTCTGCAGCCTTTTCCAGGGGCTGTTATTAGTGGCCAGGCTTTGCAACCAGACCAGCGGATGAAAAAGACCCTTCTTTGGGGGGAGATCTCGGAATGGGTCAGAAGAAAAGCGCTGGTGGGGAGGAGATGGTCTTTGGAGAGCAGACTTGGGGGCACTCAGCTCCCATCCTTTTGAAACAGTGAGGCAGCCAGTGAAGCAAAAGCGAGGAAAGAGAAGGTTAAAAGGAAAGGTTTGCATGACCTCCTAGGGGAGGAAGGGAGAACGCTGATTTACTTTGTGCAAAAGCAACATTATCTTTACGGCCAATGACAGTGACAAATATTACAAGCAAAAAAAATCCATTGCGCTTGGAAGGGAAAGAGAGAGAATTGGACGGTGAGACCGTGAGGACACACTCAAAGTGCTTACAGACGATGAAGCTCCCAAGTTTCTAGCTGACAGAAGGAAACATCACGCAAGGAAGAGAACAGAAGGAGCAAAGCTGCCTAGTCTGCTGTTTGCTGCCAGGTTTTCACACCTGCTTCTTGAAATCCCAGTCTGCATCCAGATTACAAAAGAGAGGCATCAAATGGACGGAGCAGCTGGCCGGTGATGACATTTGAGTCCCCAGGAAAAAAAATCATTTCAGCCGTGTGATGGTAGGCTTGTGGGAAGCACTGCCAGCCTTTCCATTGCCTTCGGTGGGTTTGGGGTGGCATCCTGAAGTGATCTCCTCTGCTCCCCTGTCATGCAAAGCAGGGACAGTCGGTCACAATGGCACAAATCAGAGGGGGTGATTTCTGTCAGAGGAGGTTGCCTTGGAACTCGTGGTGGTCTCTGGGGAAGCGGAGCTGGGCAGGCTGTAATGCAGGCATGGGGTCCTGGTCTGCTCCTGGTCTGCAGAACAGATCCCCCGGGACTGGAGGGTCACTGGCTGTGCACGGGTTTAGGAAGGATTTGTCAGGCTCTGGGAAGGGAAGACCCTTGGGCTCCAGAGCACTCAGCAGCCTGGGCGCAGTCTTGAATCGTGGAGATGGAAGCCACTGGGTGCTCGGGGAGGAGAGCGGGAGGGAATTGCTCTGAATGCACCTGCATCTTGCATTTCTCTGTCAGCATTTGTGCGTCTCCATCGGACGTGGAGCCTGCCTGTGTACAGCCTTTAAACTGCCCTGGTTACCCATGGCCAGGCTGGCTGAGAGCCCTTGGGACCAAGAATGAAAGTCACTCCGGAGCCAGCCCCTCGGCTTTAGTGTAGCGAGTGCCCGGGGGGGCTGTGGGACCACGTGGTGCTGCTGCTGGACAGTTCGGAGCTGCGTGGCAGAACCGAGCCTGTCCTGACTGCAGAGCTGGGCTTTTCTCTAGCTCCCTGCTGTGTGGAGGAGCTCCCGATGCACCGTGGTGCCCCTTCTGCATGACCAGGATGTACCCATTGACCTTTGCTGCATTGAGAGACGGGGAAGTAGCACTGAAGCACAGCAGGGAAAGGTTCGGGAGGCTTGTGGGAAGCTACTGCCCTTTGCCAAGCTCGGACAAGAACAGCTCTTGCCTTGCCCCACGGTATCGTCTGCTCCGCTGCACTGCATCCCGTGGCCTCTGCAAGGGAATGGCACCCACCAGCTCTCCAGCATGCCAAAAGGCATCTTCTCCGAGGCACCGTCTGGGTTTAACCCCCTGCTGTTGATGCTCCTGGTCCTGCAGGAGGGTTTGGCCCCGCTGAAGCTGTAGCGGCTCCCAGCTCTGCCTCTCTCTTCTTGATGAGGTGTCTCTGCCTGTCCCTGGCAGGAAGAGAAGGGTTCCTGGGGGCTAAAGCGCCCGTGACGTTCAGGTTGGATGTGGGTGAGCAGCCAGCTCTGAGTGTCCAGGTCTGTGCCCCGGCTCGCAGAGCAAATGCAGAGCAAACGCGCATGGCTGCTCTGCCGCCTTGCTTGGAGCGCGGCCCCGCTCCTCCCAGCACCACCCACCGGCCCCTCCGCGCGCCCAGGGCTGAGCCGGGCCGCCCTGAGCAGTGCAGGGGCCCCGGAGTTGCCCAGAGGTTTTTAGGTGATTTGGGAGCTGCTTGTTCGTGTCCAACAAAGCGCTTTGATGCACACTCTAAACATGGATCTCTCTCCCCAGATCATGTAAAGTTTGTCCGCATGAAAGAAACTCCAGTTTTATTTTTTCTGCTTAAGTCAAATCTGAACCCTTTAACCCTTTATTTTTTGCAGGGTTTGTTTTATACTTATCTAAACCTGAGTTTTTCTCTATGAAGGATAATTTACCTGAAACTTTCCATCTTGCTGAAAGGCTGTTTTCCAGTTAAAGGAAACTGTCTCCATAGAAGCTTTCCCCTGTTCCTCCTGACCTGGCTTTTCCCCACGATGCCGCCAGCCCTGGGTCTGTTTGCTTGCCCTTTGCATCTGTGCCTTGCTCCCGCCGCATTTGTTTGTTCCTTTGCGGAGCCATCAGAAGTGGTTTCCATTACCGACCAAACCGGTCCGTTAGAGGAGATCACGTTTGACGTGTCCCGCTCCCCTTCCAGAGATGCAGCTTCTGTAGCACTCCGAGAAAGGGCACGAGTTTAGACCTACTTGCTGTTAGAGCCGTTTGCCGCAGATCCTTTTATGGCTGCCCTGTGCTCTCTCGCTTGCTCTTGTCATCGCTGTGCCCCCTTCAAGCTTCCTGATGAGCAGTCCCACAGAGACTGGGTGGATGTGCAGCATGCACAAGCTGTCATGCACTCCCAGGACTCAGAACTGTGTGGTTTTTTATGTATCCTCCTCAATGCTGTGGGCAAAGGAGAGAACCAGGGAGGGAGGCTAAGCAGCCTCTCCTACCAGCCCCTTGGTCTGAGGTGCCCGCTGCACTTCATACCTCTGTTTTGCTCCCATGGTCAACTTAGCTCCTCAAGCCCAGCAGCAGGGTCATTTCCTGACTAAATAATCCATCAGCCCTCAGCTCCTTCCAACCATCCGGAAGAAAAAAGCCGTGCTCTGTGTTACTGGAAGCCCTTCCGCTTTTCTTTCCAGCGTGGCCCACGCGTTGTCCCCTGGCACAGGTTGCAGCAGGCATTAATGAGCCCTTGGTGCACAGTGCATAAACAAACTGAAGTCCTGGGCTTTGGCAGGTTTTCCAATTGCCCTGAGTGAGTAAAGATGAACTCTGCCAATAGAGTTGAGTGTATAAAAGGGAAAGGTGGCCAGACCTGTGTGCCTGCTGCTCCCTCCACAGCTGCTGGCCTGCTGCCCAGAGACCCCAGGTTAGTGACCACGTTGCAGCTTTTGTGGCTTGTGATGGAAGCCCAGGAGAGATGCCACGGCAGAAGGGCCAGATGGGAGCCTCCACGGCCACGTGTTTCTGATCACGCCTCTTCTTTGTGTTGTAGGCTGACGATCCACGCGGAGTGCCCCATGCACCTGGAGGACTTCCCAATGGATGTGCATGCTTGCCCGCTGAAATTTGGGAGCTGTAAGTTGACTGAAGAGCCTCCGCGAGGAGGTGTGCACAGGGCTAAGGGACAGCCCTTTGTGTGGCTGGCGTCTTCTGGCATTAACAGTGTTACTAATGACCACGTTACTGCTAATGATAACAGGGCTGAAGTGTTTCACACGTGGCATTTCTGGCATCATCAGGAATGGACAGAGAGCATATCTGTGGATTGTTGAGGCTCATAGGATAGGTTACACACCTGTGTTTCTGCTGTAATTGTACTAGAAAAGTAAGGGGGAAGAGGGGAAGAGGAGCTTGCCCTTGCATTCCCTGCCTTTGGCAGGTAGTGCTGCCTCTTCAGCACTGCCTCAGCAGGACCTGCATTGGTGGAGAACTCGGAGATGCTTTTCATTCATCACAAGATGCCTATGGCCAACTACAGACAGTGTCCAGCTCTCCAGACTTGCTGCTGCTTGTCTGCCTGGGCTTGCCCACATCCTACCAGGTTCCCTCCTCTACCGTGTGTGCAAATTACCCTTCTTTCAGTTTTGATCCAAACAGAGTGAGAATCAAATTCCAGACTACTGAAGTCTGTGGAAATAAGTTCCCAGCTCAGCTCTACAGGTTTTGCAAACTGAATGCCACTCTCAGCCTATCCCTGCGTGAGACAAAGGGCTGCCTAATTCTAGCTAAAAAGCTGAATGAGCCCCTGCCAGGGATCTCCCTTCTGGCCTCTGAGGAAAGGGACAAGGCAGAGCCTTTCTGAACTGATGCTTCCTGTCCTTTTACCATTGGGGTTTTGTACATACCTAAGGACACAGCAGAAAAGGTTGATTGACACCAAAAGAGATCGTGTTTACCATGTGCATCTGCTGTCTGCCTCATGACACAAGGCATTCATGAAGCTGGATTATTCAAAACTACTAAAAGGAAGTAATTTCTTATGCAGCATCTAATTAAATGTGGAACGTATTGCCATAAGACATCACCAGGGCCAGTAAATTAGCAAGCCTTAGAGAAGGATGAATTATTAATGTTAATTGACCTTGTGAGAAGGGATGTTAAACCTCATACCTTAGGCATAAACTCTGGGATTATTCAAAGACTTTCATGAAGGCAGATTACTGCACAGCTGCTTGGTATAATGTTTCTTGGCGAGGAAAAGAGATTAATATGTGTATTTCTGCTGGAACATCCCTTGGGGTTTTTCTGGGTATTTTTACTGATTCACCCTCTGAATGATGGAAGTTTTGACAAAAGCAGATCAAAGACTTGCCCTTGATTAATATTTGCATGGCTGTCTCTAAAGAGCCCATCTGAAGAGCATCTGAGCACACTTCTGCTCTAATGGAGCAGGGTTAAAACAGTGCACGCACTGAGAAGTCCTGCACGACTTGGAGCTGCTCCTTTGCAGGAAGGCTGTGGTGGGTTAGGCTTGGACCTAGCAGGGCAGTGCTCGTGCACCCCTACTCCCCAGCGCGTGTTCTCTCAAGGATGCCTGAATTTGCCTCCGTGATTGTTTCCAGTGCTCCCAGCGAGCTGAATGGCTCCTCATGGGCCTCCCGATCCTGAGCCATGGTGGGAGGCACACGGAGAGGGCAGGCAGAGAGCTTGCAGTGGTAGCAAGGGGGCCGGGCACTTAAGAGGGCTCCAGCTGCCCCTGTGCAGGCCTCAAGCTCCTGCTGCTCCTTGGGGCAGGAGCGCAGTAGATGTGGTGTCCATATCGACCTCCCTGCACCCCAGGAGCTGGATGCACGCTGCGGAGAGCTGCTCTTTCCGAGCTGGCCATAGACATGTGTATGGCAGCTGTCTGGCTCTAGGGAAGCAGAGGCTGTTGCTGGAATTCTCTCTTCTAAAGGTCAAGGAACTGTCCCTGCTTGGATTGTGCCAGCTTGCATGGCAAGCTTGGGAATTAAACAGAACCAAGTAGCTTCAGCGTCAAGCTCCTGTGCCTTGACTACGTGACCTCAGAGACACCTCTGTCCCAGAAGACCAGATGAGTGGACTACAGTATTTTCAGGCAAGACAGCAAAGTGGCCAGCAGCAAAACCGTGGGCACCTTTCCTCTCTTGGCTGAGGCTGGCCATGGGACAAGCAGGATGCTGCTGCCCATCAGAGTGGAGGTGCAGTGGCCGAGCTATAGGAAGCAAACCCTGAAGGAGAAGGTTCTCCAGGACCTTCTGGAGAGCCGGAAAAAAGCGTGTGGCACATCAAGGGAGAGGCGCTGGCCCTCGTCAGCTGCAGCTTAGGTGGCACCATGGCGTGCTCAGAAATACTGGCTTATCATGAAAACCTCTCACCTGCTTCTCACAATGCCTGCTCAGCATTTGACAGGTTTACTGAAAGCTGCAGGGCAGGGATAACACAGATTGCTCTAAAAGTCTCGCAGAAATCTATTTGGCCCCAGGAACTATCTTCCACAAAGCAGGATCTGAGAGATTTCCTGAGCTGAACTGACCCCTTCCTGAATGAAACATAATACCTTAATGTCTTAACAGGCAAAGCTGGTGGAACAAATGAATGAAAAGCCTCTTAAATTTTGAACAGTGAACCTTGTTCCTGCCTGAAGGAACCTCTTCTTTGGGCAAACTCTGAGATCTCGGTACATGGTTGATGTTTATGCATACAATGTGGTACCCGAAGCCCAACAAGGGAGGCTGGAGCTGAGGGAGGCACCACGGGCATTTGGGTACATACAAAAGAAGCACAGGCAGATGAAGCTGGAGGGAGAGTCCCATTGCCCCACGGCAATGAGAGGGCATGGGACAGCCAAGCCTCTGCTGGGAGGACCTGTCTACAGGGAGCATCCTTTCCCCTCTGTGGTGTTCCCTTGCCAGCCCTGCTAGTTTTGGTCTCCTGGCGTCGGGCAGGGCTGTCTTGCTGCCACGCAGCCTGTTGCCCTGGACAGCTTCCTATTTTGGCTGTGCTTGGAGCCAGCCCTTGCAGTGTCAGCCTGTCCAGGGGACAGTGTTGCTGTGGCTCTGCCCTTCTCTTCCTTCCAGCTCCCTTCCGAAACCTCCAGCTCCCTCTTGCTCGTTTGATTAACATTTTCTAAACTGTCTTTCTTTCTAGCTGTGCTTGGCTGTGCTCATCCATGTGGCTCTGAGGGAAACTCAATAGGGATTAATTTGGTTGCAGGCTAATTCTGGTGTATTTTAGATCAGCCAGAAGCATGAACCTCTTCCTTCTTTCTGCTCTGCAGATGCCTACACGAAGACAGAGGTGATCTACACTTGGACGCTGGGGAAGGATAAATCAGTTGAAGTAGCGAAGGGTGGATCACGACTGAATCAGTATGACCTGCTGGGCCATGTTGTTGGCACAGAGATGGTTCGATCCAGCACAGGTACCTGGAGAGCGCCTGGGCTGAGTGCTCCATCAAGTGAGATAGACCCATGGGCTTTTAATGCCCCAGTTTGGCATAAATGTAGGGGCAGTGAAACACTGCAGCGCTTCCCAAGCCACATGCTCTCGGTTGTGCATGTCTTGGGTATTCACCAAGAGGCAGTAAAATGCCTAGTTTTCTGTGGCTTCCACTGGGAGATTCTTATTGCCTCTACCCTCTGGAAACTTATGGTTTCAAACATCAGAAAATGATTTGTGGTGTGGAAAATTTGCCCCTTCTCGCCCAGCTGGTGCTCAGTACCGTGGGTTCATTTGTCTTGGATATTTTCAGTCCCTCAGGAGAGTTTTGCAGCAGGGGAGGCAAATGTAACATGATGTTCAGTATGACTTTCACTGCATCTTCTTGGACAAATATTATCATAGCTAATAGAAGTTTCTTCCAAACAAATGTTTCTTCTGATTAATGACCAATATTAATCATCTTTCTCTCCCATCTGCTGCTCCTCCCTTTTCTTCTGAATCCAGGTATTGCTGGTTTCTGTTATCTTGTGTATTTCTCCTCTTTTTTTCCCCCTTTTTTTTCTTCTGTATGCACCAGTAGTTCTCTCATTTGAGGATATTTCCTCTCTGGTGCACTTGATTTTAATAGTGTCTGTCTGTAACAACTCATATCACCTCCCTTGGGGAAACGTGGGGGAGTCCAGGGAACTAACCATCATAATATCCAGCCCTTCTCTGACTTAAGTTGTAGCAAAATGTACAGATGAATAACCTGAAATGGCAAGAAAGCTGCTAAAGGCTCCTGCACATAATGACTTAGCAGAGCCGCGCTCACAACAAAAAGGCACAAAAATCCAACAAAACATCCAAAGCTTCAGTGCATCTTTTTGAGTGTAGGAGTAGGACAGTGAAGGAAAACAGGGACAGCTCAAACCTTTTCTACGGAACCTGTCCTGATTTTTGTGACAGTTCAAGTGTGAGGAAAGGTGGAATATTTGCTGAACTGTCACAGAAAACAAAACCCTTTGTGCTGAACCCCATGTTGACACAACATTAAGGTGTCTCTAGGTTTCAGGGCCTCCCCTAGGACGTGTCTGCTGGGCTGGGGCAATAGGGAGGGAAGCTGGGTCAGGAGCAAACCCGCGAGGTGCAGCCCACACCCAGGGTGGAAAGGGAAGGCCCAGGCTGACCTGCCCATGCTCGCCACCACTGGCAGCAGGTTATAGAAGCCCCAAAAGGTGCTTGGAGAGGATGAATGCTCTCCCTGCCAGCTGGTGGAAGCCACCGTGGGCTGGTGCCTGGGCAGTAACTCACGCAGCACTGCCCTAGTGCTCCCAGCCCCGGGGCACGTGCAGCTTAGCCCCAGTGACGTGCTGCAGCAAGTGTCCCTCTTCCATAGGTCTCCATGGGCTGCCAGCAACACCGTAAGGTCCTGGGACACATCAGCCAGTGCTCATGTGATGCGTTAGCTGCAATTTTATCTCATGCAGATCCAGAGGGCTTGAGGGTTTGCTCAAGACAGACCTTAGCACCCCGGAGAAGGTTTGGTGTTGAGCTTGCCCCATTCTGGGAAATAACCACTGTCTTGCTGCTGTGCCTCGCTGTCTCGCAGGGGAATACGTGGTCATGACTACGCACTTCCACCTCAAGAGGAAGATCGGGTACTTTGTGATCCAGACGTACCTGCCCTGCATCATGACGGTCATCCTGTCCCAGGTCTCCTTCTGGCTCAACAGGGAGTCTGTTCCTGCCCGAACCGTTTTCGGTGAGTCTGTGAGCGCAGTTGCATCCTGTCAGGTAGGGCAACAGAAGCACCACGAACCACAGGAAGATATTTCACCTCAGATGATAATGCTAAGGAATTGAGTGCGTGTGGTGGGCTCTGCTTATCTGTCCGTCCAGTCTGGGCTGGTACTAGGGCACTCATCAGCAAGCTCACCCCAAAGACAGCTCAGTTCTGTTGGCCGCCCATGTGGCTTTTGCTGCGGGGGCACCAAGAGCCTGTGTTGGTGCTGAGGGTGAGCCCTGCAATGAGGAGGATGAGGAGATATTGGCTGCACCTTGCTGCAGCTTTGCTGGCTTGTGCTCCCGGGGGCTGTTCGTCCTGCAGCAAAGCCCAATGTTCAAGAGCCCTGATCTGCAGCGCAGACTGGATAGGCAGGAGCAGGGCGGGAAAGGGGAAGAGCCTGTGAGAATGGAAAGGCTGAGGAAAGAGCCCAGCTCCAGGGATCGGTGGGATGAGGAGTGGGCACCAGAGCGGATAGTCTCTAGGCCTTGCTGGCATCGATGAACCTGGCATCCACTTCCCAGAAGAGCTCCCCGTGTCCTCCTCGTGCTCCTACTCCCCTGAGCTGCTGCAGAAACACACCTGTGCTTCTCACCTTGTCCTTCTGCAAGCCCCACCATAAATATGAATGGTAATCCAGATGCTGATCATCTGGTTGTATGTAGTTAGCCATGTCTGCTCGTCCCTGTTGGCTTTCAAGCTAGGAAGAGGTAGGTGCGTCGGAGGCTTTTAAGGATCTCCCTTTGAGACCACTGCTGCGCCTCTGGTGGGACTCCTTATAACAAATTCCTGCGCTGAGGCAGTACAGCTGCATCGTGAATGTGTTGGTGGTGTTTTTCTCAGCTGGCTTCAGATCCCACTCTGCACGTGTATGCATAGCTGTAGCAGATGTTTGATACCAGAATTGCTCTGTGTTGTCCTGCCGAGGCCCTGAGTTCAGGATCGTTGCTGCAGGAGCAGGCAGAGCCGCCTGCAGTGTCCGTGGAGGCGAAAGGGAGGCTGTGACCTTATGTCCCCATCCCAATACTCTGCTGATGCACATTCCATGTTTTCCCAGGGCCTACTGCAGCAGCAGGGGAGGGTGGCCCTGTGGCCAAAACTGCTTTGCGTGATCCAGACCCTGAGAACTGCCCTGAACAGTGTTAACAGTGTTAACAGGATAAAGCTCCTTTTGTACCTCCTTTTTGGTGCTTTCATCCAGCAGGATGAAAAAGGGGAGCTCAGCCAGGAGTCGTGGGGCAGATGGGACTAGCTGGGTGATCCAGCCCCCCAGCAAACTCCCTGCTCACGTCCTTTGAAACATTGGCCCACGCAGCTCACACGGCAGCCCCACGGTCCCTCCGAGCCCTGGGCAGGCCCCTGTGGCTGCACCAGGCTGCGTGTCCAGCCTGGCACCCGGAGCGAGCCCTTGCTCGGGCGTGTTTGGTTGCCTCTTGGGTTATCCTGATCTTTTCAATTAGAGGGCTTCTTTCAAGTAGCAGCTCAGGTTCAGCAGGAAAAAAGCTGATTGAAAAATTAAAACTTAACTTTGTGAAAAATATCTAAGCTCCCAAATTGCCTTGCTTTGGAGTTCTCATTATTTTTTTTTAACAGCAATTGCTTATTCCATTTTTTCTCCGCAGAAAGTATTATCAACCATATTGCTAAAGCTCTTCAATTACCATGAGTATGGCTTGAAGGGAGTGAAAATTAGTCAATATTTTTATGTTCTTAGTGCATTTTAAAATTAAAAGTATGTTGTTAGGGGAAATAGATAGTGATGGTTGCTTGCTTTAACAGAAAAGCTTTAAAAGGTGTTTTTCAACAGATTGTTCTTTTAGAGAATCATTGACACCCATCCTGGACCACTCACTCACACCCAGTCATGCTGGCAGGACAGAAGGTCTTGTTCTCCATAGAGGTAGTTCACAAAACCTGGTTTTGAAACGTTCACGTTGCCTCACGGGTTCCTGCTCGCCTGTGGAGAGGATGTGGAGATGTGAAGCTATGTGCCAAGGCTGCCCCGCGTGTCAGTGATGGAGAAGGGAGCAGAATTCGGGTCTTATCCAGGCCTGTGTCCTGCCCTCTTGTCCTTGGCAATTGTTGTCTCGTGTCCCGCTCGTGGACGCATCTTCTCTGACGGGGAGGTCCACGTGCAGTGAAGCCCCTGGGACAGAAACCTGCCCGTACTCCTTGCGTCTTTGGCCATGTTAGTGGTGGCGTCTCCTCCTCTGTTGAGGACACAGCTGTGCACCAGGCCGGTGCGACCATGACAAATTTGCTGGCTGGCTCTTTCTCAGTGAAGGCAGCAAATGGATGTGGATGATGCGTGCGAGGTGTGTCCGTCTCTGTTTCCCACTGTTTCCACAGGTGTCACCACCGTCCTCACCATGACCACCCTAAGCATCAGCGCAAGAAACTCCTTACCTAAGGTGGCGTACGCGACGGCCATGGACTGGTTCATAGCCGTCTGTTACGCCTTTGTGTTTTCTGCGCTGATCGAATTTGCCACCGTCAACTACTTCACCAAGCGCAGCTGGGCTTGGGATGGCAAGAAGGTGCTGGAGGCCCAAGAGATGAAGGTGAGCGCCATGGCTGAGGCCAGGGAGGGCCGGTGGAGAAGCACCGCACGAGAGAGCTGCTCTGGGACCAGGAGTGGGTAGCGTGCAGCCCGACAGCACTTAAGAGGCTGGATGCTACTCACTGGGTCCTCAGCTCGGATCTCAACTGCAGCGCTTCTTGAGGGCCATGGGCAGGAGGGCTGCTTGCTGCAGGAACAGCAAAGGCCGTGCAGTCCTGACTGCTCGTTTTTCCCTCCGTCATTCTGCATGACCGCTGGCCAGTGGCAGTGTGCCTGCGGCTCTGCCTGTCTCCGGCTTGCCCGTCGCTGATCTCCTCTCTGCTCTCTTCTCTCTCCGCCTCGAGAACGCTCCGCTGCACGCTGCCCGCGCCCGGCCGTGACGCAGGATGCCGGGCTTGCTGCTGCGGACGGCCCCGCTCCGCTGGGCTTGGGCCCTGGTGTCCATGTCCCTGGGGCCGCCCGTGCGCGTTAGCCACAGCCGCTGCCAGCTGCTGCTTTGTGCCCTCGGGCAAAGGGGGCGGGCGGGAAGCAATCGGAAATGGCAACTGGCAGTGAATTAGTGCCTGGCATCACCCACGCTTTGCCTTCTGGCTTGGGATCAGCCTTTACGGTAGCTTCCTTCCTGACAGGCACCGCTACCCCCTGCTCCTGTCCCCTCCCACCAAGCTGATTTGGTCTGGCCTGCACGGAGAAAGCGCATACTGTAGCATGCTGCTCCTTGTTTGTGTTTATTGGATCAACTGGAAAGTCAGCCTTGCCCTTGTTCTTGGTTCTGGAGCCCTTATTTCTCCTTTGCATTTTAATGTGCTCTTTAAGATTGTTGTGGGGGCTCTATGCAACTGTCTGGCAGAACTGCAGTAACTTTTGGGAGGACAGCACCCAGTCTGGCCGCTGGTGTGGAGGTCACCGCAGGCGAGCAGGGCCTGGTGGAGAACTGCTGCCATCCTCGGGTGTTGAATGCCTCTCTGCTGTTTCCTGGACTCTCTCTACCTGTTTGCTTTTGCAGCTGTGGGCTGGGCAGAAGGCTCCAGAGGAGTCCAGATGATGGTCTTCCACCTCCATCGTGAGCAGTAGCACTAATCTGGCCCCTAGAGAGATCAGAGGACCATTTCCCAGGTTGTTGGCATGAGCAAAGGATCAGAGCAGGTCCTCAAGGCAACTATGTCCTTTCCAGTGATGGGCAAATTAGCACAAAGTCAGGATTCACAGAGCCTTGGACGTCCATGTGAACAGAGCCCAGCTGAGAAAAATACTAAGGCTCAACTTTCAGGTTATCATTAAAAATAAAAATCCATGCACCTTAATTCAGTCCTTGATCCAGTAGTGCAAAACTAAAAGTACTGAAAAAACAGGGTAGGACCATGCAGAAATTTGGTGCTTGTGGTAATTGAGCAAGTAGACAAAATAGAAACAAAAATGGAACAGTCCCTGTGAGACTATGTTGGAATTGGAGTCAGGCTGGAAAATCAGTCAGGACTCCAAATTTGTAGACACTTTTTCAGGTTCCCTATCCTCTCCATCACCTGTTTTATCTCTGCTGCCAAGCACCCACTCAAGAAGAACTTCCCAAAGAGTGAGGAGGCAGTGATTCAGGCATTTTGCAGATAGGATGCCTCACCATATTTGCCCTTCCTCTTTATTCCATTGAATATTTCCAGGCAGAGAATTTGCTGCATAATGAAGGTGCCTCGTTGGCTCCATTCCAGCCTCTAATTAGCTCTTCTTGAAACAATTGACAAGCCAGGTGGTTGAAACCACAAAAGGAAGAGGAGGTGAAAGAATAACTATTGGCATTTTTAAGTGGATGTGCTAGCAGTAGAACTACCAGGAACAGGCCCAGGTTGAGCTCCAGTCTCTGGAGAGCAACCCTCCTAGCCAAAAGGAGCACTCCTTATTGATGTGGTGGCAAGGATATGTGCTACAGGTTTAATTGCTTGCTTGTGTGAACAAGAAGAACATCAGCAGGCATCCCCTCACTTGAATGTAGGTAGCAGCAATGTTTCCCATCACATTTAAAGGAAATGGCAAAAGTGGCTTGTCACTAGGCAGTGTTCCTGCAGCAGCCACTCCATCGGGGCTTGTTCCAGCCTTCTCCTCTGGATCCATCCACCTTTTTAGGGTATTCTGTGGGGCAGAGCTGTTTTCGGGGTAGAATCTAACACTACAGGCTGGTCTTGATTGTGGTGGATTGCAGTTCTCTGTATCATAGTTGATCATCCTGGCTACAGACTGTTGATCTGTTCAGATCTGCCTGGGAGCTACTCTGCACTTTTTCTGCAGTTCTTCTTTAATGAGAGCTAGGCAGATATCACCATACATCTCACTATGAAGTTCTTGTAGCCTCACTCTAATAAGCTCTGACTAATACTTCTTGGAGGATTTCGAAAGCTTTCTGGTCTGCCGACACTAATTCTAAGCGTGGATGAAAGATTTCCTTCTGTTTTTGTGAGACAAGAGTGGCTGTGACCAATTTAGAAGTACAGATCAAACTGGAAAGTAGTATCTGGGTGCAATACAGAAAACTTGTTAGGAGCAATAATTTTAAAAACCCATCACCAGGTATCAGGTAGGAGATGGCAGTAGTTCAGGGAGGACTGAGAGGCCAAAGGGAACCAAATGCAACCAATAAATCTCCCGCATCCTCCACTAAGAAGCTACCAGGTTGCCTCTTGGGAGAGCTTCACTACCAGCTGCAGAGCCTCTGGACAGAAGGATGAGAGTGAGGCCCTGTTGAATCCCATCCACGTATAGGGCTGCCTGTCTCTGAGGCCAGAAGGCAGTTTCCCAGATGGCTTTTTCAGGTGTGACCAAGATAGATGACCCAAAACATAAAACCGTCAGGCATTACATTTACCAGGGAAATCTCCACACAAGAATGTCATGTCTGTTCCTCAGCATGAAGCGTTCTTAGAAGATGCCAACCTAAACCCCCTTCCATTTGCAGGGTCATGACTGTGCATAAAAATCTGATTTAGCTCTTAATGTCTTAGTATCTGTGCTTACATCTCATTGCCCTGGAGTCCTGGGACATGTAAGAGACAGCAAAGAGATAAAAGTAGCTGCAGACACATGAGTGCAAGGAAGAACCTGCTCGTTGGAGAAATGGTCCTGGGTCTTTAGCTTTCTCATGCTCAAGACAACAGTCCTGTAGAACATGGTGTAAAAGTTAAATCCAGGCTTTTCGTGCAGTTTTCGCATGTGCTTTCAGCAAACGGATGTCACTGAAGGGCATCCTCCAGACCTCTCAACTGATACAGGCATCTTAGTTTGCCTTCTTTTGTTCTAGAAATGATTTGCACCAGGCACCTTTTCCACTGAGCATGTTAGACCAAACTTTTTGTCCCACCTATTCATCTGTAATTCCCAAGTTTGCCCCCTGGCCCCGGTGACTTGGGGGTCATTCTGCTTTCTCTTTTCTTTCTTTTCCTGTGTCAAATCTTTGTTCCTCTCTCCTCCTTGCCAGTGGAGAGGAATTAGAAAGAACCATCACAGCTCACTATTTTCAACCAGTTTGAAGTCTTAGACTCACAGAGTGGTTCAGGCAAATCTTTTTTTTCCTGCCTTGCTATAGTAAATGGATGTTTGTTGGGGACTCTTTCCCTTGCTGAGAGTGCTCTGCAGGCCCGTGTCTCCTGTGTCCTACTGTACTCACCATTGCCTGTGGCTCCTCATAGCACTCCAAGTGATTCATATTCTCAGCATCCCCAAAGGTCCTCATGTATCATTTTCTCACACCATTTCATCCTCTTTCTTCCAACTCTTGCTGTTGCAGGGTGTTGGGCTTATCAACTCCTTGAAATCTCTGAGTCTTCGTGTGGAGATCCAGGCAGCATGAGATCATTGGACTGAGTCCCACATAATCAGAACAGAGAAGAGATGGGAGGGATGAGTGTTCCAGAGGTCACACTAGCAGTGACAGCAACCTGGCATCCATGTGGCCAGCTTGTTAATGGGAGATTGCATTGTTCTGAGCCCCTGGCTCTGCTCCAGGTACATGCATCTCTCTGTAAAACACTCTGCTCCTCTTTGATAGGACCAAGCCTCTGACAGAGGGCGACTTCGGTTGGCATGAGGAAGCTTCTGAAGGAGGTTTTGAATTGGAGGACAAAAGTATGTCAGGGAATAGATCTGCTTAAAGAACATTAAGGTGACTTTAGAGACTGGCAAGTGGCAGATACTTTGAATATATCAGTACAACCCATGACCCGCTGATATTAGTATTGGACACCCTCAGAGTGCCCTGTCAAAGGGAATTTGCTTGCAACACTCTTTCCTGATCAGGGAACAGGTGCAGAGAGAAAATCTCCAATAGCTGCTAAACCAAACCGCTAGTTCCCACAGCTTTAGATATTTGGGCTTTAGCTCCATGGCAATGGAGCTTGTAGACAAGGAGATTTAACCAAGAAATGCTGCTGTACTTCAGTGTGTGCATTTGCAGAAGGACTTCTCAGTCCTACATGATCCAGGGAACACATGTGCCTCTAGACTAGCTTTTCCAGCTTTCCTCCTTGGAGGAAAGGACTCAGGAAAGGACTCACAGGAAGAAACTTTGTCCAGTGGATTGGTTTCCCTGGGCCCAAAGTGGGCCAAAAACGCAGGATATGTTGTTCAGTACAATCATGTTTTAACTGGAACAAGATTTTCAATACAGATCTGAGATTTTCTCCCAATTTTCCACTATTTCTCTCTGTTTTGGAAGGGAGTGGAGCCCCTCCCAGGTAAACCCATGGAATGAAGGCTGAAAGCCACTTCGTAGCTGGCAGCAGTGAACGTGATTTCCTTTGAATGCTGCAATCTCTCCTGAAATATTTCATTTGTAAAGCCTAGTTCAGTAAGCTTCAATCCAAGCAGTTTCTTTTGACATTTCAGGAGCTTCTTTCCTTGCACGTTTGTGTCTTGGCAGACAGGGGGTCCTCTGGATGCTTTACACAGGTCCCAGCTCTGCATAGAGCAGAAGACATCTGCAGGCAACTGAGGAAACCTGTGGCTGTAGCCTCCCAAATCTGCTTCCAAAGAAGCCCAAGCTGATGCTCAGTCTCTGAATCACCCTAATAGGTGCTGTAGCCATGAACAGCATTCACATTTGCCTCGCTTCCCCCCATTTCATTTTAAATGTCTTTGGCCCAGCAGGACAGATTCACATTCCAAGCTCTGGGGCAGGAAAGCTAGCCAGGTTGAAAATGTCATGTCACCTGTAGTCATCTTATTCATGATTAATACTAAAATTACCGTAGTGTACTTCATATTACATTCTGCAAACAGCAAACAGCCTGTTTTTCATTTCATTACTGATTATTAATTGTTTTATTATTAACTCCTGTAGCTATGCTAATAAGTAATCATACTTAAGCATACTTAAATGTTTTAGACGGTGAGACATTTTAAGTCCTTTATTTGCTTCTTGTTAGCTATTTAACAGGAAAAGTTCACCTTCTGTGCAGGGGGTACAAGTTAACATGGCTCTAATGATTGCAGAAATCAGTCACTCAGTTAATCATTAAAGATCATAACAACCCTTCCTGCCTTGCCCATAAAAGACTGTGAATGTGGTCTGATCAATGGTTTAGTCTGATCTGGAGTTTAAAGACATTTCAACCTCCTTCTAACAGCAGGTTAATTTCTGTAATTGCCGGAATTATAATGAGACTGCAGGCCTAGCAATGAGGTTATTGGACAGGGTTTTAAAGACTGCACTGAAGTTGTTTTTAGTGCCCCACTGAAAATCATTGTGGAAAATCCGTTTCCTGAGGCAACCAGAAATATCCGTGGTGACTGCAGACACATTGGTGCTGCAAGTGCAGCATGGAGGCTAACTCCCTGACGTCCCTTTGCGGGGCAGACGGGGTGCGCGGGGCTTTGCAGCTCCCAGTGCTACCCCGAGATGCCCCCTGCGCCTCGTTCCCGGTGACCGTGTGGGGGGGCGGGCGCTGCTGGCAGCCCACCCTGCCCTTCTGCAGGATGCAGCCTCTCTTTGCAGGTGCTGCCCAAGCCCATGCCCCGTGCTCTGCTTGCTCTCGCAGGCTTCAGGCCGGCCCCAGCCGAGGTTCTGCCGCGGGGCCACCTTTGCCACTCATGGTTAAACCAGGTCAGACATTCCCGGAGAGCGGGCAGCGCTCTCACCCCGTGCCTTCACATACACGTAAAACCAAGTAAAGCACCCCAGGGGGGTGCCTGGCTCAGTCTTACCTTGTGTTTCAGTTGCTTTTGAAGCGAAAATGGGATTCAAAGTTACGCCTTGTTCTGAGTTCAGGTTTTAGTTTCCCACTGTGAGTCACCGCTGTGTTCAACTCTGGTTCTTGGCACGGTGATTGCAGTGGACACAGCTTGGAGCACCCAGGTGCAGGGATGTGTAGGGTGCCTGTTGTCTGCGTGTGAATAGATTTGATGGGCTTCGCTCCGTAGCCCTGGATTGCTTTCTGCAGTATAGCAGCTGCTCTCGGCTTCCTGACGGCGCCAGAAGATGCTCAAGGGGGGAAGCAACAGCTCTTGTGACTTCCTAGCCCCTGTCTTGCTGTCCACTCGTCTTCATTAACACCTGAACCATCTGTCTTAAGCATCCTCTGTCTTCTGTCAGTACATGGTGTCTAGTGTGTAGCTAGTACATCTTTTCCATTTGCTCTACAAGCGCTCGTGCCTTCAGCGTGGACAGCATGGCTGTCCCCAGAGCCTTTTGGGAAGACTCATCCCTTTATCTGAAGAAACCCTTAAATACAGCACACGAAAGGCTTCCCTCTCTCCTAAAGTGCCATGTTGAGAAATTTTTGTGTGAAATCCAGAGCTAGTGGGAATGTCCTCAGTCTGCTCTGTATCTTAGGTAGGTCGTGAGAAGCTAAAGGGGCCCAGAGGCATTTTGGTTGTTGTGATGTTACACTGTGCAGCACTGTGTGAGGTATTCAGGGCACAAAGGCAGGCTAAGATAGCACCTTGTAGTATGGTCCAAAAATGTTGTGATGTTGTTACCCACATTCTTCAGGCTACTGTTTTCCTCCTACCAAAAAAGGGAAAAAAAAAAAAAAGAAGAGGAAAAAAGGAAGGGAAATATAATCCTGTGTGATATCTCTCTCTCTCATGTGACCCAGGAAGTAGGCTGGCTAAGCAGAAAATCAAGTTCTTCCCCCAGGCTGACCACGCTGTGTCTCGTTCTGTTCCAAAGGCTACACGCCTGCACCACCTCCCCGTGTGCAGCCCTCGTGTGTGACAGAACAGAGCTGTGTCCAGGCAGGGGAGAGCGGGGAGACGTGTTCACGTGTGCCTCGCGTCTCCCGAGCCTGCTTTCCCTTGGGCTGGCCTGCCGCCGCATCAGCGCGTGCGGTGCCTGCACGCTGCCACGTCGTCCCGGGCAGCTGCTCCTCCAGTGCAACCACACACCCCGCTTTGTACCACTGGTCTAAGGGGCAGGTTGGCTTCGGTTATTTCCCTTGTGGTAGAGCCTAGCGCCTGTCTGCTGGACCAGGACCTCTTTATGCTACGTGCTGCCTACCAGGCTCGTTTGGGTTAGCTGGTGTGATTGAGGAGAGCGCCACATCCCTGTGCTCCAGCAACTGGCACGCAGTGTCACAGTTTCAGCCATCTTCTCACCTCACCTTTCCTCCCTTCCACAAGGGCCTCTCGAGCTTCCGCTCCTTGCACCCTTCTGCACCTTCTCATCCAGGCAAGCAGGTAAACCCAGAAGACTAAATGTTTCCAGTGCCGTTCTGCTGTCACCTCATCTCGTATGTTTTTTCTTCCACCTTCCCTAGAAAAAAGAACCAGTGGCATTAGCAAAGAAAACCAACAACACCTACAACATCGTTGGCACCACATATGCCCTCAACATTGCTAAGGACCCTGGCCTGCCCACCATCTCCAAGAGTGCCGCTGCCACTGCTACTGCCACCAACGTACCCCCCAAGATGCCCCGCATAGAGGAGAAGCTCCCAGAGAGTAAGAAGACATATAACAGCGTCAGCAAGGTAGACAAGATGTCTCGCATCGTCTTTCCAGTCCTCTTTGCCATTTTCAACTTGGTCTACTGGGCCACGTACGTAAACCGGGAGTCAGCTATCAAGGGAATGATTCCCAAACAATAAACCCGGTCACACAAACCTTCCATCAGTGAGTACCATCCAGGCAGGAATTCTCCAGGGCTTTCTTCTTTCCTATTTTGTTTTATTATTGTTCATTTGATATTATTATTATTACTATTAGTTTTTTTTAATGTAAACAAAACTGTGAATTTAATTTAATCTTGTATACATATAGTTTCTTTTTATTTTGTCTCTAATGATGAAAGGAAAACAAGGATCATAACAAGTTGTGCCTCTAACATCATGAGTCTGATGTCCCCTGTCTGTCCAGGTCACCTTTGCTTCCATCTCTCCTCCTCCGCCTCGTGCCATACGACCTGCCTGCATGCCACCCCTGCCCATTCCATGCTGCCCTCTGCCGAGCCCTGCTGCTGGGACTTGCCTTGCCTCCCTCCTCCTCTTCTGCGATGGGCTGTCCTAGTGTGGTGGATGCTCCCGGTGACTCAAGCTTGAGGATATGGAGGCCTCCAAAGCCGACTCGTTGGCTGGGTTGGTCTTCAGCATCTGGCGCTTTGTGCAGGGTTTTTCTACCTGGGCAGCAGCTGTGGTTGCAGGTGAGCTGGGCTGTGCTTAGGGAGCTGGGCTGCACGTGCTGGCATGTAGTGGAGTGCCCGCTGTGGGCAACTGTCGGGTGCTGCAGAGCTCTCGGAAGGGTGCAGCAGGATGGCAGTGTCTTGTAGCATCTTCTTCTGCCTTCACAGAGCCTCGCTGCACGTTTTCTCCATCTCTGTACCCAGACATGAACAGGTAAGGGAGGTCATGTCTGTCTGCCATCGAGGACTCTTGGGGCAAGTCACCTTAGAGACTGGGGTGATCTCTACCAGAGGAACACTTTTCTAGGGTCAGTCAGTGACAGGCATCAAGATGGGAGCTTTCCCATGCCTAGGAGAGGACTTAATCTGTGAGAACGAGTGCATTCAGCATCGGGGCTGCAAGACAGAGCTCATGTTCTGATAGGCGGCTTTTCGCTTTCTTTCGGCCAAATCTGCTTGTCCTTCTCAACATCTCTTCTGCCCCCTCCTCTGCCCCCTCCTCTGCCTTCCCGTTCGCCATCCTTCTGGTGGTTGCTCAGCAGTCCTGGATAGGAGTCTCACAGCTGGTGGGTGCATGTAGGCAGTGAAGCCCCAGGCCTCTGAGATGCTCTTCAGAGCCGGGGGGACAGGGGCAGCCTAGGGGCTGCTGTGCTGCCAGGAAGGGATGGGAGAGGGATGAGCAGTGCCCAGGGACCTGCCTGCGCCTGGTGACCCTGATGCAGCAGAGCATCCTCCAGGCTGTGTCATGACAGGAGGAGGGGCTCTTTGAGCCAGGAGGGCCGTTCTGCTCTACCCCCAAGCTGCATAAGCCAGCTGCCATCCCGGAAAGCCATGAGATGAGACCCGAGTCTAAAACCTGCCAGCTCCTCCCAGAAAATCCTCCCAGGACCTGGGGGAGAGGCTTTTTCTCCCTTCATGGCCACGGCGTTGCTGGGGCTCGAGCCAGCAGTGCCCCTTGCAGGCGGAGTGCTGGGATGGGGATCGAGGCTGCCTGCCCTCCTGCCTCCCCCAGGTCCCGCAGGTCCTCCCCTGCTACCCGTGCGAGCCTCGCGCTGCCTCGGGAACGCTCCAGGTCCGAGCCAGCCTGGGAGCCCAGCACACCCAGGGTGGCGTCACACTTCCTTGGATGGAGCGTGAGCCTTGGTATTCACCCCACTGGAGCATCCGTGGGCTGCAGGATGGTGCAGGGCAGGCCGGGCTGCGTTCTCCTGTGAGGATGAGCTTGGTGCACGTCCTGCTCTCTCTTACCCATCTCGCTGGCCCAGCAGCAGCGCGGCCGCCCTTCCTGCCCCTTGCTGCCGTGGGGAGCAGGGCTGAGGAGCTCTTAGCTCTGTGACAGTCCAAGCGCAGGTCTGCACGAGCAGGCAGCACCGGGCAAGCTGAAGCGGCCACCTCCCCTCATCCCATCTCCCCATCGCCTCCACCGGCACCCACGCTGCCCGTGACGTGTCTGCAGTGCTGCCCAGGGGCACTGTCCTAGAGCAGGGGCTGCCGCCCACCAAGTCTTTGCGACGGGAACCCTACGGGTGCCAGGCACGAGGCAGTTCCCTTCGGGAGCTGCTGGGATGTCGTTTTCTTAAATAACCTAGATGAAGTGTACCTCATAAAACATTCATGTCGCTATAATACTCAGGCCTAAGTGAATGAAATAGAGACCCTATACAAGGCAAAACAAACACAATAAAATGGTAACAAAGAGTATATTGTGTTCACTAACAGAATTGTGTCAAGTTGGAAGATGGGCTCTGGAGGCAGCTGACTCGCACAGGCCCGGAGCAGAGGCGCCCTCCTCTTGCCCCAGCCTCCCCGGAATGCCCCGGCTGGAGGCCGAGTCCTGCCGTGCGCGCCCGCTGCGTGCGTGCCCGCTGCTGGGTCTCTTGGTGCTGGCCGGGCAGAGCTGCCCGTGCAGCAGGGCTTCCCCACCGCTGCTGGCGGCACCCGCGTGTCCCGTGCCCGCCGGGGCCTCCGCGGGGACCATTTCTCCAGGCATAGGTGCTGGGACAGCCCTGGGTCTTTGGGCAAGCGGGGAGGACGTGCTCCCAAGACAGCTTTTGGGTGATGTCCTTAACCGTGGGTGGTCTTGCTGTTCCCCGGGAGCTGCAGGGTGAATCTCCCACTTGTTCCTCACGCGCATCCTTTTCTCCTGGAGTTTTCAGGCCCCAGGTCGGTCGTGGCTCCCGTGGCACTGCCACCGAGCTGGCTTGTTGGCCATAGGCATCTCCCATCTCCCCGGCTCTCCCGGGCCGGGACCCACGTGGCTCGCTGCCTGTCAAGAGGTCCCCTTCCCGGATCTGCGCTAGCGCTAATCGGAAGCCAAGTCTATTCCCACCAAAGCCTGGCACCGGCTCTGAGCCTTCTCGCCAGCTGGAAGCAGAAATACTGGTGTCCTTTGGTTAGAAACAACAAACCAAACAGGATTTGCAGTTTGGCTCCCAAACAGGGAAGCATTTTGGGAAGATAGTTATAAATAAATGGTCGAGCATCTCCTGCCAGCAGAAATCACACAGAAGACAATGTTCTTTTTTTTTTTTTTTATCTGACAGAGGCTCAGATTGGGACATTTCCTTTCCAGCCAACACTGGGCTGTTGATGGGCTCTTTTTTTCCTAAGACAGCTGTAGGTCAGAGCTAGCCTATAACCTAGCGTAAGTTACTGCTGTTTATGCCTTGTTACAGCGGTATTTAAGGCTCCATTTTCACAGCTCATAGTATATATGAACAGATCTGTACATGGCTGTTGAGAAGGCAGAGGCTGTGCAGAGCGTGGGCTCAACACAGAGCTCAAGATGGCAAAGTTTGGTGTTCGTCTGACAAGCCCCAAAGCTTGCCGAGTTTGTGAGGTTCTCCTGGGAAAGAATGAGAAGTCTTCAAGGGTGATCAAAAGGATCTCTTCAATTTGCACTCCTATGTTTTAACCTCTGTTGAGTGAGTGCAGTCCAAAAAGTAAGTTGTGTTTTGGTTACCTGGAACAGCAGACGGTACTGAAAGGAGAAGTTGGACAGTTCCCTTCTGAATATTGTCAGGTGGCCCTTTTGACTCTGAAGCAGCACGCTGGTGGGAGCAGGGGCACCGAGGGCTTTGCTTTGGGCACCTCCCGGGGCCGGTTCAACTGAAACACTCCAGCAGGGAATGCAGCCCGTGGTGGCTGCGAGCACCCTTAGTGCCGGGGTGATTCCAAGGGCTGACACGACAGAGGCAGTCTCCTCGTGCCACCCTTCTTGCTAAAGGGCTCATTATGTGACCACTCCTCATGCCCACCTAACGTCTTTGGAGAGGTGTCTCGAGTGCCGCAGGTCGGGACCGGGCCGGTCACAGCGTCGCTGCCCGGGTCTCCTTTGCTCTCACCATGCTCACCATGCGGCTCGCCCAGTACCGAGGTTTTACCAGGAGGTACCATGGCCAGAACATCTCGTCCCAGGCCCAATCCCCTCCGCTGGGGCCTGGGGCCACAGTCTACCTGGGTCTGTATTTTTCAGGCTGGGAGGAGAGAGGCAGCAGTTCCCTGTCCTCTTGGTGCTTGCAGGAGTGGGGAAGGCTCAGCCAAGGCGAGAGGCTTCTTCGTGCAAATGCTCTAGTGCTCTAGTAATGCCGACATGGAGGAAAACAACCCAAAGAGCAACGGCTCACCAGCCCTCTCTCCATAGCAAGCTGAACTGCTCCTGAAGGCATTTTTGGCAAGAGGCCACTGCGCAGATGAGTTTGATGGCTTCAAGGTATAAATATTTACTACTTGACCTTGTTATTGTTCAGTCAGCCAAGGTTTTTGCATACGTGTGTGTGTGTTTACGCTCCCAGACCTTTCATATCTAAAAACCGAGCTGTTGTCTCTTTGGAGGGGGACACGGTCGCTCTTCGTTATTCTCCTTGCCTCTCCTTCTCCTTGCGGAACCTTCGGAAGGAGGCGTCTCCTGCTCAGCAGCTTCGCCCCTCTGAGCTGTCCTCCCAGCCGTGCTGGTTGCCGCTGGGGAGGGAGATGAGCCCTGGTACCCGCCGCGACTGAGCAGCTCGGGTGCCGCAGTGCTCCCTGCATGGCCCGCATGTCCCTGCCTGGCCATGGGGATGCTCCCAGCGCCTTGAATGCCGGAAGCAACCGGCCCTCGTGTGCAGCCGAGCCTTGGGAAGGGAGCCCCTCGCTGCATCTCTGCCAGCTCCCATGGTGCCACCGGAGCACCACAACTGAGGCCGGACTGGTGCCTGGGCTCCTGCACCCCGTGTTACACACAGATTCAAGCACCCTGTTCCCCCTCGCTTCTCTCCCCCAGGAGCAGCCCCAGCCTGCACCAGGTAGTGCCCTGCAACCCACTTTCATGAGGCCCCCCGGGCCAGTGAGCCCAGGGCTCCAGGGAGGAGGAGCAACCAGGGCAGGGGAAGGGTTGGGGCGCTTTACGGGACCCCTTGCAGCCCTGTTCTGGGTGCCTGGTGGTGCCTCTGCAGCCGTGTGGGCCCAAGCTACTGGCTGCTGCATGGGAGGCAGAAGGGGCTGTGCAGGCCCTGTGGAGGAAGAGGAGAGCTGGAGGGTCTGCTGGACCCGAGTCCGATGCCACTTCAGTGTCAGAACATGAGCACTGCAGGGCCGTGCTGGGTAGTCTGTGTGGGCTGCGGTCAGTGAGCAGCCTGCAGTGCCCGGGCAGTGATGCCCAGCTCTGCTCCCGCGGCCTCTCTTCATCTTCTCCCTCTTGGGGGAAGTTTCAGGCAGCGGCTCTGCACCTGCACCCGTGGCTCCCACGCTGCCCCTCTCCCGCTGGAGGGAGGCGGCCGGATCCAACGGTGAGCAGCTCCTGGGGCCCGTGCAGCCCACCCGTCACGGCAGAGCACGGCTCCATCCAAGGACACGAGACTCGTGCCCCAGGCCTGCACCGGCCTCTGCCCATGGGCCTCTGTGCTGCTTTGCAAGGCTGAGCTCTGTAGGCTGAGACTAGCCTATTGTTTGACCTGTAAGCGCTACCCCTCACCCTGGCTTATGCCAAAAGATGTGTTTTTTTTCCCAAATACACTGTCCCAGGCCCCATCCGTGCAGATCTCTTCTGCCTACAGCCTTAACTAAGGATCCCGCCCGCTAGGGAGGGAAGCCTGGACCTGCTTTGCGGAGTTGAGCCACGGTGCTCCCACCGTCCTCGAAGGCTCTTGGCTCTTTGCTGCTGCTTGAAGGTCCTGTCAACTTGAAGAGTCCATTGGCTCCTTCCCGACTGTTGGCAGCCCTGTTTCCTCTTGAACCTCTGTCAGCTCCTCCTGCCTGTTTGCAGGGGACCCAGCAAATGTAAAGACAATTATATATTGCACAAATTGATTTTGCAGCCGCTAAAAGGTAGGAATAGAGTTCTGGAGCTTGAGGCATTGCCACAGCTCTTCTGCCAGGTTGTGCTCTGAGTTGAAGGATTCCTCCATGCAGGCTCCAGAGAGACACTGAACCCTCCCAACCTCATCTGGGCCATCTTGTCAGGCGGCCACTCATTCCCTTCCATCAGTTAGGCTCTCCCAGTCCACCGACTGGGATGTCCTCAGGCAAATACCTGAGAAAGCTGCCGGAGCGAGCGCTAGGGCAGGCCATCGCAGGGGGACGTGCAGCGAGACGCCGGGGGAGCCGCTCGCCGCGCTGCCCGCCCCGCTCTCCATGCCCATGTCTGCTGTTTCCTTCCCCATCTCGCGAGACTCTCTTCACTCCTCTACAAAAAGGATCCGGCCGGCAGCAGTTTAATGCATGACAATCCTGTTACTACTCCTGTAAATAATTAACAACTAGAGAAAACTGCATTTTCTAATTTTTGTTGACTTTATTTTCTCTATTGACTAGCTGTTAGCCACTTTCTAAAGGGATTTCTCATGGAAACTGTGACCTTCCTCTTCCTCTCTATTTCTCTCTCTTTTTCACTCCCTCTCTCTTTTTCTCACTCTTTCTCTCTGAGATTCGTGTTTCAAATGCTTTTTAGTGCAATGTTCAATGCCTGTTTGTATTTTTGAATCGTATTTTTCAACCTTTGCTGGAAAAAGAAATTGCCCATTCTAACAGGCAGGATTTTGAGTCCTGCGATTTTTTTCAGCTTTTGGCATTTTCAATAAGTTAAAGCAAGAAAAAAAAAAAAGTCTCAAAATTACAGTGAAGTTCTGAAGACAGATTAGGAAGCATCAGAAACAAGAGCTACGTGAGCTGAGTGGACAAGGAGGACTCTTCCGACCAGCTGCCAACCTTCTGATCTAGCACATGGGGCGGGATTCGACCTCTTCACTGAAGTAAATCACTCCGCTTTTCCACTCTACCCACTCTCTTGAACTCTGATCAAAACAAATAAAAATTCATATTTTAAAAAGGCTCCGCACCGTTATTTTTTGAGGGTCTCGTCTTCAAAACCCAAGGACATCGCTGCACGATGGGAGAACCAGCCCTCTGGGCTTCTGGCTCTCTGTGCAACTGGGGAGTTTGTCCCAGGGAGGTGCAAACAGCTCGCCAAGGAAAGAAAATATTCCAGGGGAAAAGAAAAGAGCTTGAAACTATATCTTTACCTCTATCGTATCATGTTTAGAATGCTGGGAGGGGAAAGTGCCTGGTTATTTTGTTCCTTTCTAGGAAAACTTGCTTTTCTTGCACTGCTCAACCGTTGGGAGCTGAGGTCTTTGGGATCAATCTGGCAGTGGGGGCCACTTTATGGCAACTTTTCCTCCAAGGATCTGGTCCCTGCTCTCGGGCCATCTCACCAAAGGGGCCCACCACGTTCCCAGAGGAATCACACACAGCCTCAAGGGCGTGCTGCGTGGGCAGGGGCGTGTGGAGACCCTCGTGTCTTCGACACGATGTAAATCCAAGCAAGGAAAGGCTGTGGGCAGCTCCACCCATGCTGCTGAGCTGTCCAGCAGTTACCATGACCTCCAGCATCATTCTGGTGCACAAAAATTAACACCCTCCTAAGTAGCTTCCAAGCGTGATCCAGGAGGTACCATGGCCCAGAGGCCACGCTGGTTTTGACTCTGGCCCTGCTGGATTGGGAGATTTAGCAGCACGTAGGTGGCCTTGCTGTGGCCTTGCCCAGCAGGCCCGGGCGACTGGTGTCTGCTGGCACAGACAGTCAAGGGGCTTGGGCTTTTTTGGGGCACTTAAACTGCATCTCCATTATTAGCCACTAAAATGAAGAGCTTTGTTTGTTTGTTTGTTTTCCTTCCTGGGTAAGAGGATCTGAAGTGGAGTAAATCTCTACAAATGCAGAAGAAGAACAAACATTTGCAAGGACTGCTGAGGGCCGTCCTGTTTCAGAATGTCTGAAACTGCCTGTGTCCCAGTCTTCAAGGTTTCTCTACTCTTTGGGGCTATTTTCTTCCTAGAAGTGTTTATG
This sequence comes from Eudromia elegans, assembly GCA_003342815.1. Taxonomy (NCBI): domain Eukaryota; kingdom Metazoa; phylum Chordata; class Aves; order Tinamiformes; family Tinamidae; genus Eudromia; species Eudromia elegans. Next base: position 1,039,233 of record PTEX01000024.1, on the reverse strand, counting down.
ACTTCCCTAAATCCAACCTTTCAATAGGGATTTTTTTGTAGGAAATAGCAGGAGAAATAATTCCAGGGATGTCCGCCGTTGTTTTCCACTCCAGAAGACGGAGCAAAGCTCCCTCCGTCCCTCCCCTCATCCCCTGAACACCATCTGGATGCTGCACCAGGGGCTGGCGGGCAGGCCGCTGTCTCCAAACATATTGCAACCTTGAGCAGAAAAGCGGCGCATCTGAATGTGCCGTTTTCAGCTGAATCCTCCGTCCTGCTCGGAGCTCGGCACGGCAGGAGAGCGCCGGGCTCGCGGTGCTGCGGCAGATGGAGGGCAGCCCTGGGTCCTGGAGCCTCCTGCCGAGGAAGGAGCAGGCTCTGCGACCCCGGCACGACAGCCAGCACGGAACCCACCCTGTTCCACACGACAAATCAGAAGTTTTCACTCTTTTGCCCCTTGCCCCGCAGCCTTCCTCAGTCAAAACCACACGGGCCTGGGTCTATCCCGAGAAGCTATTCCTGACTTGGAGTACAAAAATAAACAGCAAAGTGTAAAGCCTCCCTGCGTTACCACGTCTGTGCTTAGACCTGGAGGAGAGGCCCCGAGGAGGAGCAGGGTGTAATTGCAGCATCCACAGAAACCAAACGCTAATGAAAGCAGCAGGGCCAGGAGACTTCCCGGGAGGCGGCAGAGCAGAGCCTGTATTGCCGGGCTCAGCCTGGCGGGCGTCTGACCCGTCCCAGGCCTTCTCGGTGCCCCCGACGGTCTAAGCACACGAGGGAGGCCAGGCTGGCTGCAGGAAGCAATGGGTTTGTATCACAGGGATAGCGCAGCTGGAAAAGGAAGCCAGGCTCTCAAACCTGCACACGCTTCTTTGCATCTGGTGCCATAAACTCCAGGCGGAGGCTTGAGAAGGAGTGACTTGGGAAGCAAGGAATTCATTAGGGAAGCAATGGGGAACGTGGGGCAGGTCGCATAACACAGGCAGGGACCCCACTGAAACCCACTGTGATTTTTCAGCACGTGCAGGTTGTACGTTCATGCAGAGGCCACGCAGCACTGCAGCCCCAGGCACCGAACAGCCCTTTCTCCAAGGCACCTGCTGAGGAAGCTGCCCCGGCTCAGCTGAAACGGCTGGGATCAGGGGGCAGCAATTCCTGGAGAAAAGGGAGGGAGAAGGAAAACAGACCCCCTGAGCGGCAGCGTCCTGCAGGCTGCAGCCCGGCTGGCCGGGAAGCCGAGGCACCGCACGCCCCGCTGAGCCCGGGGCAGGAGGAACATGGGGCTGCCGGGAGCTCGTGGGGCTACCGGGCAGTGGGGTCTGCGCCGCCCGTCGGAGCGCGCGGCTGGAGAGCGTAGGGAGCGCCCCAGATAGGAACGTTGTGGAAAGCGCGAGAAAGGAGCGTTTCAGGAGGACTCCAGCCCTTCTCCATGTGACTTGCTCTACCCTTCCGAGTGATTGTTGCTTTTTTTGGTGGCGGAAGCTATTCGGGGAATTTGACCTGAATTTTCACATCGCTTTGGATGTCTGGAAGTTGCATTTATTTAAAGCAAATAAATCATTTGCTGCAAAATTGTTCTCCATGCTCTGCGCGTGGGGAAGGCATATATACCTAAAATTAACCTAGTTTTGGTGCAGGCATTTCCTGGCCTCGCAGTTTGCAGGTACAGAAGAACAGCTATACCGGGAGGTGCATAAAAGGCTTGTCTAAACAGTGCCCCATCTCCGAAAGCAGCCACGCAGCAGAGGCCTGAGAAAAGCACAGTGCAAGTTATGGGAAGCATCTTGCAAGACTTCCCCAGGGTGTTTTCCCAACGTCCAGCCCTCTGCGGCTCAGGGAATTGCTGGTGAAAGCCACATCCTTGTGTTCAACAGCTTGCAGTGGTGGTGGTGGTGGTGGTGGTGGTCATGGTCTTGTCCAGCTGCTTCTTGAACTCGTACCAACTTTGTGTCCACAGCATCCTGCAGAAAGGAGTTACCCAGCTAAGTTACTGCATGGGGAACGGATTCATTTAGGTCTTCTGAGTTACGTTTTACCCCTGTTGCTGAACGTCCCCGGTACTCACGTGAGAAGGGGAGCCCTTGATCTCTGTGCATCCTCTCCCTGCTCCGCATACGTTTATTTTAATGTACTGCATTCCCATCGGATTCTCTCTTCCAGGTGGAAGAGTAGCTGCCTGGGGCTGGCCAGGCTCAGGGAGGCAGGGGGTGTGCACGGCCGTGAGATGCAATCCAGCACGGACAGGCCTGTGCGAGCAAGGTGCATGGAGCAAGGAGGAGGGTTTCCCTTCCTCCCGGCTCGGAGTAAAGCCGTCCCTGAGCAAAGGCTGAGGGCTGGGGAGCTGCACGTGGCTGGGAATGGCTGCGGCACTCAGAGGCAGAGCTGATACCTGCCCAGCATCACTGAGCTGGGGGGTCCGGTGCCTGAGTCTGGCTTCACGCGTGGCCTTCCTGGAGCCCCTGTGGCTGGGGCGTTCTCCAAGCGGAGCGTTCAGGTTCGTGAGTGAAGGATGCAATGCTGCCGTGTTTGCACTGGCCCGGGCACCCCTGGATTTCAATGCAGGGTGTCAGCAAGAGCCTCTCCTCCAAGGCCCTCCCTGCGCTCAGGGAGCACAACCTGCTGAGCTCTGCTCTCCAAGCCCTGAAGGACCTGGGCAGGAAGAGCAGCGCCTGTCTCGCAAGGTGGGGCCTTTTCCATGGAGCGGCGGAGCGAGACGGTCTCCCTGCAGCTTTCTGCTGCTTGCGGCATTGGGAGTAAATGGGGCTCACGTGGGGTGGCGAGAGCTGCGTGGGGCGGTGCCCCGAGCCTTCCCCTGCGTTTCCAAGCAGCCCCTGCCCTGGCCATGCTCCCTGCTGTCCTCCTAACGATGCTGGCAGCGGCTCTGACAGGCGCCGCGGCCCTTCCCGGTGACTCCAGTCCTCTCCTTGCCCTCGCTCCTCGCAGTGGGGCACTCCGGTCTCGGACTGAAGGGCTCGTCGAGCGCTGCTCCCTGCTGCTGCCTGCCAGTCATGCCCAGCAATAGCCGGGGACTGTAACGATGCAGACAGATACTTCTGGAGGGGGCAGAACCTGCTTTACTGGTGATCAGAACAGCTTCTTGGGCACCAAACATGGATTTGGAGCTTAATCTCCAGCTCTTGCTGTGCTGCAAGCACTCTCTGAAGCCTTTGTGGGCACCAAGGCCCTTTTTGAGTCTCAAAGTTAAACATTCCCTCTCCTCTTCTTGTAAATGCTGGGGGGAGGATTGGGGAATCAACGCCCCAGGTGTGACTATATTCTGGCTTTTAAGGTGTCCCCCTGCCTTGAATCTGCTTATATGGCATATCTCCAAATCTTTTACTTTATTTCCCTTAAGGGCTGGAGCTAGTCAGAAGTTTATAATAATCACAGCCCCTCTGGAGCATGAATATTTTGCAAACAAAAGTGATGGTGAATTTTAGCATAAATATTAATCTGACTCTTTTTGCAGTGTTGTATTTATTTGCCATCTGTGACTCTCCTGACGGAGAACGACGCCATCCTTCAATCAAGGACAGCAAAGGACTAGCTGGGGCTTGGCGGGCTGCTCCTGCAGCACAGAGCTCACCCCGCAGACTAATGAGCCACATGGTTCATGGGGCTGGCGGGCTGAACGTCGCTTATCAAAAGAAGTGGGCGCAGAGTTAAAAATTTGCCGATGCTGAATTAAACTGATGCTGCCCAACTCCAGGAGGGAGTTAATGCCGCTTAGAAGTGTGGTTTGGTATTAAGAAAACCCTGGCTAGGAGTTTTATTCTTCTGGCCACTCTCAAACTTTGTGAAATATTCCCCAAATGAAGTAGAAAGATGCTGGGAAAGAGAAGGGAATGCAAAAGGTAACCAGTGGAATAATCTGCAAGAAGAGGTGTGGAAAGGCAGTGGACAAAAGGCTTTGTGCAGCCAGCAGCAGCACCATTGAGGTAGCCACAATAGCAGGCTCCCTTCCTATTCTCTGCACCCCAACCCTGTCCATTTGTGGTTATTATCTCGCCTGGACCAGACTGGTGTTGACAAACAAAAACCCAGGTAGCTGTGATTTCTCTTTGTGTGCACGGTCAAAGGGAAGGAGTTGTCTGCCCTTCAGTGTCTGTTTTTTCATTGTCCTCACACTGCTTTATTCCCTCTGTGCCATAGCTTGGAACAAAGACCTGAATTATGGCAGAAGATGAATGGAGTCCTTGGGAAAACTATTAGGACAATTAGGCACTGATGTACCGCAGTGTAGAAGAGCGGAGGGGTCATTCTTCTGAGGGTCCAAGAGCTTCAGTTTTGGCAAGGTTCACGTGGGCTCCTGGAGAGGAAGCAAAAGAGGGAAATGGGGAGAAAAGCCCGGAATGGTGGCAACTGCTGCCCTCCACTGTCCTATGATCAGCCAGCGAGCCAAGGCAGCCCGAGAGCAGCCAAAACCCGAGCTGCAGCCCTGGGACTGCTGTGCATGGGTTATGCCCAATTCCTCCATTCCCAAGCCATCCTGAGGGATCTGAGCAGGGGACATTGGAAAGGGAACTTCTGAGCTAGCACTGGCACTTATGAACAGCAGAGAGCTGGTGTTCTGCGGTGCTTTGGGCAAGTGGTGAAGATCAGGATTGCTGCTTCCACGGTGCAGCTGAAGAGACCGGGCAGCAAGGTACCTCCTGCAGGCTCCTCGCAAGTCAGCTTCAGGGCTGCAAAGGGCCCTAGATCACCGTGGTTCCCCCATGGGGTGGGATGAGGGTGTAACAGCTCGTGCATATTTCAGTGGCAAGCAAGGGCAGGGGGACTGAGGGACCAGAAACAAAGCCTCATAGTGCCAAAGTGCTGGAAAAAATGCAGAGCAGGTGAAAAGCCGGAGAAGTGAACAACCCTACAGCAGCAGTGCTCTTAATTTAATCTTCATTAGGTGTGATGGCAGGTGGAACTGCAGGCAGCTTTCCCTTCCGTCTGCTTCTCCCCAGCACACAGTCCTCTAGCCTCCAGTCTAGGCTTGGAGGAGAGATCTTATTCCCCCCCAAATCACACTTGGTAGCAATGGAAAATGAGATAATGCTGTTCCGTTGGCAGAGTTGGGTGAAGCAAATGTAAGTTTGAAAATAGTGATTTTAAAAAATAAAATCTGGACTTGCTTGGCAGCTTTTTCTCTTAGTGAAGAGAGGAAGAAGCACTGGCTGAAGTCTCAGGTTGGCTTCCCAAGACACCACTGTGACATTTTAATGATCTAATTCGCCCTCAGAGGTGGCATTTTCCGTCGTTCCCCTGACCTATCACTGTACATCAGGTGTGCAATGAACTACGCTGCTATCAGCCCTGACAGCTGGGGCCTGGAGAAGAAACAAGGCCGTGGTGCTAACGCAGTGAGCGGCCTGCTCACCTTGCAGCTCCCGCGAGGACGGGGCTGGCTCCCTTCTCCGCGTGCCTGCGGGCCGTGGCTCTCCAGGAGCGAGCCCATGTAACACTGCCCGCGCTCAGGCTCACCCGGGCAGCGGCTGCGACTCGCGGTGCCTCTGTGTGAGGTTCCCTGGCCCGTCCTCGCTCCTGTGGGGCTAAAGGTGACGTCCGTGCTGGCCTTCTCTTGCTGCACAGCTCCATGCAGACCTCAGAGCCTTCGGCAGCCCCTTCTGCACGGTCAGCACCTCTGAAACCCTCCTGGTGAGAGCAGAGGGGACCAGCTGGGGATGTGGCTTGCAGGGTGTCCTGCCCAGCAGCCGGGCTCTGATCGCCCTCCTCCTGAGCTAGGCACGTTGATGCCAGCAGTGTAAAATACGTGCAACGAATAAAGCAATTACAGCAAAACAGTTTATGCAAAGCACTGATGTGGGAGAAGTTTCATAAGAGGTTTCATACCTCAAAAAGGCTTTTTGTCAGAAATAGAAGTGTTTTTCTAAGAAAACACAACTCAAATGTCTCTTGTACAGATACGCTGCTGTGCTAGTGCTCTTCCTGGCTACCTCGGAGATCTGCTCTTCCTGTCAGTGGCAGCTCCAGTTTTGGTTCATTTTGGAGCAAGTCCTTTCAAGAAAACTTGCTCAGAGCCAAGCTTGGTGTTGGGGAGGCTTCCCTGGGGCAGGAAGCTGCCCTGGAGGCAGTGTGCAGGAGACGGGGATCCTGCAGACGGGGCTGATCCGAGTGGGAGCAGAGTGCCTGGGAATGCTGGCCACGGAGCAACGTGCCTAGGAACACCTGCCCCCATCCCAAGAGTGGATCAAGACCAAGGAGCTCTCTATTGGTTCTGCTAAACAAGCATGTAAGAGATGGGGTCCTGCATGAGTTTATTTCCAGTGCTAGGGGGAAATAGAACATGGCAAAGGCCCAAACACCCTGGACTGTGGCGATCCAGGACAGAAGGGGCAGCACAACTGCAGGGGTAGGGAAATCTAGGCAGAGAAACCGGGTGTGGAAATGGATGCAAATGGCTCCTATCGCAGCATTTCAAGCCCATTTGCTCTGTAGGGAGCGGGGCTCTCAGCAGGGATAGGCGGTGAAAGGGGTGGTATCTTGCAGCTTGAGAGGTGAAATGCAGAAGGAGGTGGACATGTGGGGTTGGTTGTTTGGTTGTTTGTTTCTCCCTAGCTTCATGGGAGGGTGTTTGCTTTAACAGGGTCACTCCAAGAAGCCCTTAGCAGCTCTTTGGTGAGCCAAAGCTGCCAAGTGCTGCACGCGACGGCTTGTGCGCCTCGGCTCGCATCTGGGGGCAAGGCTGCCATGTAGGTTAATTATCATTAGAAATTAACCAAAACCACTCGAAACGGGGTTTTCCCAGGAGCTGCACTGAGTGCGAGCAGCTTTCTCCCCTCCTCCCGGGTCCTTTGTGGCCCCGGAGCTGGGCGCACTCCTCAGAGTCGGAGCGCCAGCACCCACATGTGCGCCTGGAGCGGGAGCCTGCTCGGTGCTGGGCCAGGACTGTCTGATGTAAATAGTCACTGCTGCTGAAAACCCCTCCACGCTCACGCAAAGCTTCATGCAGGTGAATGTCTTGGTGAATTTGTCCTTCTCCAAATGAGTTTCTCAACCAGTTATGCAGCTGGAACAAACCCAGCGTCGTGTGCGGTGGTAACACGTCAATCCACGAAATTGTAGCCAAAATGGGTAAGAGCTGAAGGTTTTGCTTTTGTAGTGTTAAAAATAACCCAAAGAGTGCTAAGGAGTGCACCGTGTTGCGCAGGCCCTGCCAACGCTCTTCCCTATTGGACTTGGCTCTTCCAACAGCAGCTCCTCTTGGCACCTCGGGTTCTTCCAGGCGGATCCAGACGCCAGATCCTAAAACAGGCCAAGCATATGGGACCCTGCCGTGAGGGAACCGGCTGGCTGGAGTTCAGGTTCGTCAGGAACCCGTTTGCCTTTTCCTCTTTCCCCACAGCAGCACTCCTGAACATGAATCCCGGCAGCCCCGCGCTCGCCTTCCGCAGGAGTTCAGCCAACTTGGAGTGTTTCAGACTCAGCGAGTTACTGCCTGACAAAATGTTGGTTTATTGGGAAGTTTCCGGCTGCCTCTAATTGGGACAGCTGTTGAGGCGGCAGTTTTCACAAGAACCAGAAGTCGCTTTCAGATGAGTGCGGCTCTTAAAACGGCTGTTGCTTTGATAGCTGCTCGTTGCCTTTCTCCTCTGATGATTAAGCTTAGTATGTCCCTGAAACCTTAAAAAAAATCCCCTTTCGATGTCTGATCTTTTCCTTCTCTTCACTAAACACTATCTTCCAACCCGCCTTTTTCTTCAAGGAGAATCTGTCACTTGAAATTTAACCCTATTTTTGAGGTTTGCAAAAATTAACATGTAGAATATTTCATATTGAGAGGAATTTCTCAGCTTCAAAAACCCTGTTGCAAAGTGGAAGCAAACATTTGCATTGTTATTTTAACATGCGAGATCCTGCCAAGAAAATTAATGGGACTTATCTCCATAAAGGGAAGAAACTCATCTCGTTCGGTTGGTGGTGCTGAGAGAAGTGCAGCTTGCTAGCTTTCAGTAATGACTTTTTTTTTTAATTTAATTATTTTTCCACTTGAATCCCCCATACGTTTTCGGCACAAAGTAAGGGAGTTGGATAAAGCCATGGAAGTTTCCCCATAGCTTGTGCGGTGCCGGAGTCTATGAGCTGGAAATCATGAGCGGGGTGGTGCCCTGGCGCGTGCCACGTGCTCTGCGATGTCCCATCTCCTGCTGCTGCCCCAGAGCTTGGTGATGCCTTCGAGATCATGGCCCCGGCCTCTTGGTTTGCTCCTCTGGGTCCCTCCTGTCTGCCCACAGCCTCCTTGCTATTTGGGAATTAGCCCACGGCTATTTCTTGTGCAAAGCCACCCCCGTGGCAGGCAGCGTTCGAGCAAAACCACCCAAGTGTTGGCTCCAGGAGGGCGAGCGGGGAGCTGTGGCTATGGCAAGACCCAGCTCCCCAGGGACACACGCTGCGGACACGGAAGCTGCACCAGGGCACAGTGAAGAATGGATTAATTTGGTTTCGACTGAATCATAACATCTTCTTCTTTTTTCAGGCTTCTCAGCGAAATGGGAAAAAATGAAAAAAATTCATCTTGTCATTTCAGTATTTTCTCAAACCAAAACAGTGGTTCTTTTCCGACCCTCTTCGTGTAAGGAAGGTCAGGATTTTAAGGAACAATGATGTGCTGAGGTGGAGAAAACTTGAAGCATTTAATTTAGAAAACAGATTGATGAAACGTTTTGGCATTTTTAAGCAAAACATTTCATTTCAAAACAAGCTGAAAATTGTGTTTTGATTGTTCCGGCTCTTTCTTGAATTGTGGCTTTGTTTATTTTTCTTCTGGCTTAAACTAATTGCCAAATTCTTCCTAAATTTGCAAATTGCTTGGATGCCTCGAGCCTCTGGTGTGCACCAGGCCTGTGGTTCCTTGGAAATAAGAGAAGTTGGGCTGTTAACAACAGCAGTGCAGGGAGCTAAGGGGAAACCCCTCGCTTTGGGGGGGTAACACCCTGCAAAGCCAACGCCAGCCCCGTCCCATGAAGGGAAGGAGCCGGGAGCCTCCACGAGCTCCATGGCCTAGCACTACGTGGCAGGGGGCCCTGGGGTCCTGCAGCACCGTGTGCCCTGGTACCGGTCCTGCCCCGGGGCAATGGTGGGGAGGGATCTCAATCAAGAGGAGCAGGGTTTATATTTAGAGCTGGAGGATGTTCCTGCATCAGATTACGACGGTTTTAAGTAGGTCAAGCTGGAGACCTAAGATATGCGAGTCCCCTTCAAAGGCATAGTCCGTCACTCATTACTCCAGGCGTCCGCCTTCCGCGCCGCTGCCTCTCGCAGCCGGGCTCTGCACCGCCCACCCGGGCCGCGCCACCCAGCGCCGCTCCTGCCACTGCCCCTGGCCCACTGGGACGGGCGGCCCCATTGCCAGCCTGTGCAGGGCCATGGGACCCACCTGGGGCTCCCTGTCCCCTGCGGGACAGACTGGGCATGGGGTGCTGTCCTACTAGCTTCCCCTTGCCTTTGCAGTGCTCTTCACCCCAATTCAAGCTTCTTCAGGCAAAGGCAAGCAGTGCTGGTGATGATAAACACGCCCAAAACGCAAAAGAATTCGCCAAACTTTTCCATTTAACCCCTTGGCGGCAGGAAAGTATCTGTGTGTTCTCAGTAGCGTTGCCACCTGCCTTGTCCCTGCCGGGGCAGCCTTTCCCCTGCGGCGAGGCCCCGGGCGTGTCCGGGAGGCTCCGCACGACTGCCCTGCGGACAGACCGGCAGCCAGGAGGCGCCGATGGAGGCAGCACCGTGGGCCCTGCTGCCTGGAGAGACTCGACTCCTCTCCCCCGAGGGGCAACCGGGTGTGGCGGGGGCCTCCGGGGCTGCTCCTCGCCAAGGCCCGGTCCTGCGTGCGTAGGGCAGGGGAGCAGGTCCTGGTGCTGCCCGGCCAGAGCCCTCACGCTCAGGACCACGTCTGGCAGCAACACCAGCCCTGTCCACCCGTTTTGATCGCTCCATTCCCCTCCCTTTCTCCGAGCCTGCTCCCTTTGCTCGGCTCTTAAGGGGATTTTATTTTATTTTTTTAAACTCGAGACCTCCTTCAAGCTAATCACAAGGGAACGCCGAGTGCTTGTTTTTTAATACTCTGACAGGTGCTATTTTGCTATTTGCTTGTGATGATTCAGGACATTTGCATCTCTTTGTCCTTAATTAAGGAGCACTTCACCCTTGCGGCAGGGCTATGGCAGTTCCTCTGGAGCGCCTCGTTTTGGGGATTTTAATCAACAGCGCCGCTCCGCCAGCCCGTGCGCGGGGGGGGAGCCCAGTGGGTGTGATCACGGCTTGCCTCTGTGTGCGTGAACACCGCTGCGGTTGAAAGGCGCTCGCCAAGCGATGCCCACAGGACGGGCGCTCCGGCCACCGAGCGCACGGCGAGCACGGAGGGGCCACCTGCGAGCCGGGGGTGGCGGTGAATCCCCCACGGGGCTGGTGTTCCTCCCGCGCCACGGACCGCCCCAGGCTGCTGCTGGGCCGGCTGGGCTGACGTTGCCACGGGCTGTTTGTTACCCAGCCTTGGCCCCAAACCCGCGTATGGGCCCCAGGGCCACGTCCCGGGCGCCCGGTGCGTCCCGCTCCACCACCCTGTGCCATGCGGGAGGAAAGGGGGAACGGGAGAGGAGAACCATGCAGTGCCTCCGAGTCACCCATGCCCCAGCCCCACAAGTGCTTTTGAAGCTGCAGCCTCAAATCCTCTGTCTCCTCCCACGGACTGGCAGGCTGCAAAACAAGCGCTGCGGAGCCGCGCTGCTGCTCGCGCTGCCGCTCGCGCTGCTTGTCTGTGCCGCTCTCGGGCCCGGCCTGCAGGCTCGTGGAACCTTTGAAGGTTGTTTCTCCTCAGTTTCCTGAAGAGACTTCAGTCACCACTTGCATCTTTTCATTTCACCTCCCTTCAACGCATCAGCCCCATTTTTCTGAGACTTAACAGCAACGAACACAACTCAGATTAGAGCTTAGCGAGTATCAGGCGCGATGCCCCCTCGCTGATGTGCTGGTCATTAACAGCTCCTAGGGCAGCATTGTGAACCAGCCGGGACAGAAGGACGCGTGCCCCGTGCTGCTCCGCTCTGAGCTGTGGCACCGAAAGGGACAGGCAGGGCCAGTGCTGCTGACATCTCTGCGTGCGTTTGGTCATTTCTGCTCCGGAGGTTTGCTGAGCAGCATCCACCAAGCTGTCCACACATGGTCCTGTGCTGGACATAGCGCATCAGATATATGGATGGCACAGCTGCAAATTCCACAGCTTGCAAGAAAAGATCTTTGAAACGCCTGGTGCTCACTTTGCTTGGAATTTTCCCTTTTCCCCCAAACCTCTGCCAGTTTTCTTCCTTTCCCTGTGCTTTCCCATGTACTGTTTTCAGGTGTTTTTCTCTAGGAGAAATGTTACTTTTTAAGCACTGACCTTTGGGGGAAAGCAGAAAAACAGAACTGTAAGGAAATAGGAAACGGCATCTTTGCCATCCCCAGAACAACAGCTAGAACCTGTTTGCCACCCAAGATTGCTTGCCAGTTCTCCCACTAATAAACTAATTTTATTGAGGGACTGTTCCCAGTGAAAGAGGATGCGGAGATTCCTTCAGACCTGCTTTGATGTAGTAGCAGATGCTGAAAGTAAAGGTCTTGCTTCTATTAATGCTCTTGCCACCCTCTGGGACAAGTCACACCAGCTCCTGTACGTCCTGGGCTGTCCTCCCACACCCTTCGCTCTCCTTGGAAAATGTTCACGTCACATTTGTTCAGGCTCCAAACACATTTTTTCTATCTGTCAGCACTGCGAGCTCAACCCGGCTCCTAACAACCAAACCGTGTCCTGTCTGCTTCACGTATCGTTGCTGTCCGCGATGGTGGGACGCCGGAGCCCAGCTGGAGCAATTACCGGCGTCGCGCGAGCCCAGATGCAGCATCTGCCACTGCGCCCGGCCCGTCCGGCGAGCCTGAACAGACAGAACCCCAGCTGTGTCGGACAAGTGCCCTGGTAGACCAAACAAGCGATTCTGCTGCAGAGGTTTCTTCTCCTCAGAGTTTTCCAAAGGGACCCCTTTCCAAAGGGAAGCTGCTTCTCCGTAGGTGTCCTTCACCGCTCCTGCTTTGGCCACATCTCGGTGCTCAGCCCCGCCGTTGGGGCCCGTGCTCCGGCCGGCTGCATGCTCTGCCGGAGCCAGCTCTTGGCGCAGGGAGGAACCCAGGTGAAGCCTTGGCGTGGGGACCCACCTCGCCCTCGAGGACACAGCAACGGCGCCAGCGCTGCTTCGTCACCGGAGGAAAGCGAGCGTCAAGGACGGCAGCTCCCGGCGCACGCTGTCCTCAGACAGATGAGAAGGAGCAGCGCCGGGAGGAGGGGGAGGCTGCTGGAGGCACGGCTGCCCTGCACGCTCCCCTCCATGAGCAGCACCCACTCTGCCCTGGGGAGGCCTCCGCCGCTGGAAGACCTGCCCGGAAAGGCCAGAACCCTGGTCGTCCTCAGAACCGAGCTCCTAACCCCATCGTGCGGTTAATCCTCTCCACTTGCATCATTTCCCCCCTCAATTTAGTATTCCTGACACAGCCCTGGAGAAAAGCAGTCACCTTAGCGCAGTGACCATGCCCTTGTGGACCAGAGATCGGTTGCTTTGGGGCTGTTTGAGACAAGGAGTGACCAGGTCTTGCACGAGGAAGAGGAGGCCAGAGCATTGTTGCCTTCACCTTCTGCTCTGCTCTGCAGCTGTGAACACCCCTATTGAAGTGGCCAGCACGGATTCCATGACTGACACCACAAAAGAGCTTTTGAGAGGAAGCAGCAAGAGCAGAGCGGGCTGCAGATGTGCCCAGGCTTCCTCAGGACTCTATGGGGTAGCTCTGTTTGAAAGCACTGTCAACCTTATGAGGTTGGAGGGATCCCGAGCCAAGGCTGGAATGGTCCCTTCTTCTCCCAGGGCCCAATTCCGCAGCCCTTGCGCAATGCAGCAGTATGGACTGCATGAGTGATCCCTCATATACCATGGCAGGTATATGAGGGGCTGTCATATACCTCTGTCCTCATGAGGACTCTGTAAATAGTTGCTCTTATCAGTTTGCAGGTTAAACTGAAATATCTACCAGGAGAGAGAAAGAGCATTTCGAGCATTTTGAAACACTTCATCCTCTCCCAGTAGACCTCAACACAAACCTCTCCTCCACCAACAAAGACACGTGGCTGGAAAGCAGTGCTCTGCCCTCGCTCTCCCACACCCGCCACGGACACGCTCCCCTCCTGCCCTTGCTTCAAGCAGCAGCCTCAGAACAGGTTGCAACAAGGAGCTATTTTAAATGAAAGAAGAGACTAGGGATGACTGCTCATGGTGGACACAACTGCCTGGAAGGTGCCCCAAAACAGCAGCTTTTACGATGCTGTGACTCCCAAACACTGCTCTGGCTCCAGCTCTCCAGGTACCACTTGTCCCTCACATCCCTCAGTTCTCAGCTAGCGGAGTGGGTCCAAAGAAACCAGTCCCCTAAGTTTCCGTAGGTACCCACGACATCCCATGTCTTGAGGGGGAGCCAAGGGCACATGTACAAACCCTTGCACAAACCCTTGCGTTTTCGGTGAACTAACAAAACAGCTACGTCCTCCCTGCAAGTGTCCTTGCACCTTTCCCAACTCCAATTCCCTGGAGAGCTTCTGAGGCCACCCAGGGGCTTGCTCAGAAGCCTAAAGGTTCTCTCCACCCTACTGCTGCAGTGACTCTCATTTACTCCTTCTGACACGTGCAACCCCTCATGCCGAGCTGCCTTCTGTGCATGCACCGAAACATCATCTGCAGCTGCCTCGCACAAGGAAATTCCATCTCAGAGCCGTGGAGCCTGCAGCTGGGCTCCTACATGTCACACACTGCACCCGTGTGCTGCTCGAGGGTGATCACTGCGAGTCCCTGCAAGGGAAGAGCCTTGAATGCCTCCCAGGCGTCCTGCTCTCACTGCCCGCGCGGCTGCCTCTTTGCTGGGCCCCACCAAGACCTGTCGTGGGTGTCGGGTGCTGAACGGGCATCGCGACATGGCATGCTGCAAGCTGAGCAGATGAGACGGTGGCTGCCAGCACGCTGAAAATCACAGCAAAGTGACTCGCCCCTGCATGTGGTCCCACTCTGGTACCAACAGGATGGCACCAAAGCTCCATTTGTGATCAGTGTCACCAAGTTCCCCTGGGAGAGGTGGCTCCAGGCCCCTTGGGGGACAGGCTCCTGCAACTCATCCAGCATTAACCAGATGATGAAGGATAAATATTCGTATAGCATGTAGTCCGAACCAACTTCTTTCCCACTAATTCCTATCCAAAACCCTCCAGGGAAGGAACCCTTTATTCCTGTTTACAAGGTGGGCACCAGCAATGACAAGAGCTGCTCAAGGCTGCAGGGCAGAGGAGCAGCAAGGGGGCTCTGAGGCTGAGGACACCCCCAGCACCCGGGCTGCCTCGCGCCCCGGGCATCCTCCAGCATCTTCCGTGGGACTGCAGCCCGAGAGGAGCAAACGGCCCCGATGCCCTCCTGGAGGAGAGAGCTGCTGTCCCTGGGCACCCTGAATACGGGGCGTTCAAGGCAGCGCCGGCCCCGCTGTCTCCGCCGCAGAAGCGGCCGCTTGCGAGGAAGGAGGCGCGGCGCGAGGGAGGACCCTGCCCGCGCCCAGGGGCACCAAGGGGTTAAGCGCCCCCGCGGCGGGCGGAGCGCCTCCCGCCGCCTCCCCGCGCGGAGCACGCGGAGCGATGCCCGAGCGCGGGCGCGGGCGG